>JAREIK010018051.1:0-22080 GCA_029783825.1 Sapria himalayana | reverse complement strand
TAGATAGATAGGTAGACAGACAGATAGACAGAGTAAAAACTGACATATAGATAGTAGATAGAGAAATATATATACACAAAGATAGACAGGCAGATAGATAGAAAGATAGACACATAGATAGATACATATTGATAGACAGAAAGATAAATCACTGAAAGATAGATTGACATTTTGATATATAGACAGATAGATTAAGAGATAGACAAATAGACAAACAAATAGATAAGCAAATAGTCAGAAAGATAGATAGATAGACCACATTTAGACAGATAGACAAACAAATCAACAAATTGAAATAATGACAAACTTACAGATAGATAGCTAGACATATAGAGAAAAGATAGAATGATTGATAATAGATAGATAGACAGACATATAAGAAAAAAAAGATAGATAGACAAATAGACAAATAGATAGATAGATAGATACATAGACTATTAGTCATAAAGATAGACAGACAGACAGACATAGATAGATAGATAGATAAATAGATAGATAGTCAGACATATAGACAGATAAATAGATAGACAGACAAATAGACAGACAAATAGACAGATAGATAGATAGACAGATAGACAGACAGAGAGATAAATAGATAGATAGACATATAGATAGATAGATAGATAGAGAAATAGAGAGACAGATAGATAGACAGATAGACAGACAATTGGAAAGACAATTGACACATAGACTAACATATAGACTAAAATTAATAGACAGAAAGATAGACTAATAGATAGATAGATATAAAAATCAATAGATAGACAACTAGACATACAAATAGACAGATAGATATATAGAGAAAAAGAGACACATTTAGATAGACAAATAGACATACAAATAGATAGACAGTTAGACAATAGATAGACAGACAAATAGTTAGTTAGATAGATAGATTATTGATTGATAAATAGATATACATATAGTGATTTAGGACAGATAGACAGTAAGATAGATAGATAGATATACAAACAGATAGATAGATAGACAAATAGATTAGATAGATATATAGATAACTAGATAGAAAGAAAAAAAAATATACAAATAAATAGACAATTAGAAAGACAGATAGACAGACATATAAACATACATTTATAAAAACCTTTAGATAGAGAGAGAAATAGATAGATAATTAGATAGATAGATAGATAGATATACAGATAGATAGAGAGATAGTTATATATACATATACATAAAATGATGGATAGAACGATAAATATAAATATAGATAGATAGATATATTGATAGATATATATAAAAATAAATAGATAGAAAGATAGATAGCTACATAGATAGATAAACAGCCGGATAGAAAAAGAGAGAAAAATAATTAAACATACAAATAGATAGATAGATACACAGACAAATTGATACACAAATAGATTGACATATAAATAAACAGACTGATAGACATACATATAGACAGATAGATAGACAGACAAATAGATAACGAGATAGATAAACATATAGACAGATAGATATATAGAAAAAAAGATAGACAGATAGACAAATAGATAGAAAGACTGATAGATAGAAAAACAGACAGAAAGATAGACAAATAAATAGACTGACATATAGATAGACATATATATATATACACACACACACAAAATGATATGTATATATGAAGACAGATAGATAGATAGATAGATAGATAGATAGATAGATAGACAAATAGATAGACAAATAGATAGAAAAATAGACATATAAAAGATTTATAGATAGATAAACAGATAAAAATATAGATAGACAGACAGATAGACAAACATTGAGCCAGACAGATATAAAGACTGATACATAGATTAATAGACAAACAGCTAGATAGATAAATAGATAAATATACAAACAGAAAGAAAAATGGATAGATGGATAATGGATAGATACACAGAAAAATAGATAGACAAATATACAGACTGATGTTCAGAAAAATTAATAGATAGATTGAAAGATAGATAGATAATAGACAGATAGACAATAAAATAGATAGATAGATAGATAGATATATACATTGATAGATAAATAGATAGATAAACAAACAAATATATAGATAGATATACAGACATAAAGTTAGACAGATAGAGAGATAGATACACAGATAGATAAATAGACATTTAGAGAGACAGATAGATATATAGATAGACAGATAGACATACAAAAAGATAGATATATATATATATACATATATATATATAGACAGATAGATAGGTAGATATATAGATAGACAGATATATAGATAGATTGATAGACAGATAGATAAACAAATAGACATATAGATAGATACATAGATAAACAAACAGATAAAAATATAGATAGACAGATAGTAGACAGACAGATATAAAGACTGATACATAGATTAATAGACAAACAGATAGATATATAAATAGATAAATAGACAGGCAGAAAGACAGATGGATAGATACATAGAAAAATAGATAGACAAATATAGAGGACTAATGGTCAGAAAAATTAATAGATAGATTGACAGATAGATAGATAATAGATAGATAGACAAATAAATAGATAGAAAGATAGATAGCTACATAGATAGATAAACAGCCGGATAGAAAAGAGAGAAAAATAATTAAACATACAAATAGATAGATAGATACACAGACAAATTGATACACAAATAGATTGACATATAAATAAACAGACTGATAGACATACATATAGACAGATAGATAGACAGACAAATAGATAACGAGATAGATAAACATATAGACAGATAGATATATAGAAAAAAAGATAGACAGATAGACAAATAGATAGAAAGACTGATAGATAGAAAAACAGACAGAAAGATAGACAAATAAATAGACTGACATATAGATAGACATATATATATATATATATATATATATACACACACAAAATGATATGTATATATGAAGACAGATAGATAGATAGATAGATAGATAGACAAATAGATAGACAAATAGATAGAAAAATAGACATATAGAAGATTTATAGATAGATAAACAGATAAAAATATAGATAGACAGACAGATAGACAAACATTGAGCCAGACAGATATAAAGACTGATACATAGATTAATAGACAAACAGCTAGATAGATAAATAGATAAATATACAAACAGAAAGAAAATGGATAGATGGATAATGGATAGATACACAGAAAAATAGATAGACAAATATACAGACTGATGTTCAGAAAAATTAATAGATAGATTGAAAGATAGATAGATAATAGACAGATAGACAATAAAATAGATAGATAGATAGATAGATATATACATTGATAGATAATAGATAGATAAACAAACAAATATATAGATAGATATACAGACATAAAGTTAGACAGATAGAGAGATAGATACACAGATAGATAAATAGACATTTAGAGAGACAGATAGATATATAGATAGACAGATAGACATACAAAAAGATAGATATATATATATATATACATATATATATATAGACAGATAGATAGGTAGATATATAGATAGACAGATATATAGATAGATTGATAGACAGATAGATAAACAAATAGACATATAGATAGATACATAGATAAACAAACAGATAAAAATATAGACAGACAGAGAGTAGACAGACAGATATAAAGACTGATACATAGATTAATAGACAAACAGATAGATATATAAATAGATAAATAGACAGGCAGAAAGACAGATGGATAGATACATAGAAAAATAGATAGACAAATATAGAGACTAATGGTCAGAAAAATTAATAGATAGATTGACAGATAGATAGATAATAGATAGATAGACAAATAAATAGATAGACAGATAGATATATATATACAATGATAGATAAATAGATAGATAAACAAACAAATATATAGATAGATAGACAGACATAAAGTTAGACAGATAGAAAGACAGATACACAGATAGATAAATAGACATTTAGAGAGATAGATAGATATATAGATAGACAGACAGACAGAAAGATAGAGACATAGATAGACAGAAAGATAGATAGACATATACATTATTAGGTAGACAAAGTGACAAATATATAGATAAATAGAAGAATAGAGCAAAAGATATATAGACATATAGATAGATAGATAATAGTTAGATAAATCGAAAATAATAGAAAGGCAAATAGATAAACAAATAGAAAAACAGATTGATTGATTGATTGAATGATAGACAGATTGATTGATTGATTGACAGACGGATAGACATACAAATAGATAGACAGATAGACACGTTGATAGAAAAATAGATAGATAGATAAATAAAATTTAGATAGACTATAGATAGACAGATAGATAGATAGACAGATAGACAGACAGATAGACAGACAAAAGACAGAAAGATATACAAAAAGATCGCCATACAGATAGATAGACAGATAGACATAGATAGATAGACAGATAGATAGAGATACATATAGATAGAATTATAGACAATAGATAGACAGATAGATAGATTGAAAACATCACAAATAGATAAAAACACTGATAGATAGACTAATATACAAATAGATACATAGATAGATAGATAGATAAACAAATAGTTCAATAGACATATCGACAGATAGATAGATAGATAGATAAATATATAGATAGACAAATAAATAGATACATAGAGAAATAGATGGATAAAAGATAAATAGATAGTAAGACAGATAGATAGATAGACAGATAGAATGACTGATACAATTTTTTGATAAACAGACAAAAAAATAGATAGATTTACAAATATATAAATAGACATATAGACATACATATAGATAAACAAATAGATAGATAGATAGTTAGATAGAGAGAAAAATAAATAGAAAGATAAACAAATAGATAGATAAACAAATAATAGACAGATACGCACATAGACAAAGAGACATAGATAGACATAAAGATAGATAGACAGATAGATAGAATGATATATAGACATCTAGACAGACAGATAGACAAACATATAAACATATAGATAGACTAATAAGATATCAAATAAATAGACACATAGATAGAAAGACAGATAGACATACAGTTAGACAGATAAATAGACATACAAATTGATAGACAAAAACACAGACACATAATTAGACAGATAAATAGACAGACACAGAATAAAGATAGATACTCAGATAAACAGATAGATAGATAGATACATAGAAAGATAGATAGATAGCTAGATATAAAATAGTTATATAGATAGATTGACTAACAGAAAGATAGACAAATAGATAGATAGATAGATAGACAAACAGATTGACATATAGATATATACATAGATAGATAGACATATAAATAGACAGATAGATATACAAATAGATAGATAGACATTTATATAAAGATAGATAGACACATAGAAAGAAAGATATTGAGTCTCATAGATAGACATATATATATATAGATAGATAGATTGATTGACAAACATATAGAAAGATAGATAGACACACATATAGACAAATGCTAGAACGATAGATAGACAGAAAGATATACATATAGATAGACAGATAGACATATTGATAAATAGATAGTTAGATAGATATACTAATAGATAGATAGTTAGATAGATAGATAGCTTTACAGATAGATTAATAAACAGATAGAAAGAAAAATAGATTGACAGATATAAAGAAAAATAGATAGACAGATAAAAAAATAGATAAACTATTAGATAGATAGATATATAAAAAAGCAGAAAGATAGACAAACAGATAGGCATATAGATAGACAGACAGATATATATATATATATAAATAGATGATAGACATATAGATAGACGGATATACATATAGATAGTCATACAGATAAAAAGACAGATAGAATGATTGATAGATAGACAGATAGATAGACAGATAGATAGACAAACATATAGAAAGATAGATAGATAGAAAAATAGATAGTTAGATAGATGGATAGATAGTCATACATATAAACAAACAAATATATAGAATAATAAAAAGACTAATAGATAGGCTGATAGTTAGATAGATACATAGATTGATATAAAGAAAGATAGACAAATAGATAGATACACATATAGATAGACAAATAGACAGACATATAGATACACATATAGAAAGACATATATACATACATATAGACAAATATATTGACAGGCAGATAAATAGATAGATATACAGACAAATAGACAGACAGACATATAGATAGATGGATAGATTCATAGACAGATAGATAGACATATAGACATATAGATTGACAGACAGATAGATAAATATATAGACAGACAAATAGACAGAATTATAGATAGATAGACAAATATATAGCCAACCAGGTAGAGCGACAGATAAAAGAAAGATATATAGACAAATGGATAGACAGATAGACAGAGAAATAGATAGACATATAGATAGACATATAGACAAACAAATAGACATTTAGATATATAGACATATAAATAGACAGATAATAGATCGATAGACACACATATAGATAGACACATAGACAGACAAATAGATATCTAGATAGCCAGACAGATACATAAATAGATCGACAGATAGATAGACAGATAGATAATTAGACATACGCTACTAAAAATAATTATAATAATGACCAAATTACCGACCTAAAAATAGGTCGGTAATTCCTCACCAAATAAAGTCCATTTAGAGACCAAAAGGGATTTCAAAAAAAATTTTGGACCAAATTTCCAACCAAAGACCGACCATATTTACTTACCAAATATTTTGGTCAGAATTTGGTCTGTAAATTAGAAGGGAATTACCGAAAAAAATATTACCAACAAATTACCCACCATGTAAAGACTAAAAATATATTATCATTAAAAATAGTCAATAAAGTGACTATCCAAAAAATTATAATGTAGTAATTACCAACCATTAACCAACCAAAATTTGGTCGGTAATTCCTAGGTTAAATTTTTTGATATTGATTTAAAAAAATATTTTAATTTTTCATAAATTTAAAAATAAAATTAGTTGATATTTTATGATTAATATATTGATGTTTAATTACTGAAAAAAAATTGATGATTAAAATAATTAATATTTTAGTGTGGTTATTAATTGAAAACTTCAAGTTATAAAATTTATAATGACTTAATGATTCAAATTCTATGATTTTATAAATATTTCATTTTTTATTAATAAAAAATAATTGATTCTTATATTTTTATAACCATATAATATATATATATATATATATATATATATATATATATATATATATATATAGCTATATATGAATACTATATTACTACATAATATTTTTTATTAATTTATTAAATAATAAACATATATGGTTAAATAAAAATATATTTCAAATATTTTATTTAAATTATTTATTTTTTTATAAATTTATTTTTATCGTATTTTATTGTATTATATATATATATATTTACATGTAGTTTAGTATTTATACAAGCTTTCTATTGAAAAAAAATTCGCTACGTGATTAACAATTAGCAAAAATTTCTATCTTTCAAAGTTCGAACGAGAGGCAAAACATGACTACACGGAAGAAACCTAAATAAATCAATCATTTCTTGTTACAAGTAATATTATCTTTGTTCTTCTCCTTCGCAATGCTATATACAATTTCTTCATCCTCTCTCAATTTGATTAGTACTTGCGAGTTTTCATTTTATACAATAATCAGGTATTAACTTTTTTTAATTTTCAGCCCGATTTTCTTTTTTTTTGCTTCTATTTTCATTTCACCTATTTGATTTTGACTATACATATTAATGAAACTATAAATTGTCAGTGTAATTTTTGTTCTTTTACTATTTAAATTTGTAGGGTTTAATTAATTTCAAATACTAAATGTTTTCTTTTTGTTCTATCCTTTGTAACTTAAGAAAATATATAATGCTTGATGTTTTCTACTTCTGTAACTTAAGAAAAATTTAACTTAATGTTAATGGTTTTTATTTTTGTTGTCTCCGAATAAATTATATCATGTAACAGTATATATAAAGTTTTATACATTTATATAATCATATGACATTATATATAAATGTCTATAATTTAATTTATATAAATGTATTACATTATATATAAACACTGATATGTTTTATATTAACATATAACGTTATATATATATATATATTTTATACATATGTATTAATCTTTATAAATATCTATACAATATTTAAATAAAACTATCCATTTTATATAATTTTTATATAACAATTATATAACATAAAATGTTTATACTATTTTGTAAACATTTATATTACATATTAATTTTTATATAAATATAGAATAATTATAATATTTATATAAATGTGATATATATACTTATATTATTTTTAAATGTGTTACACATATATAATTATATAATTAAAATTTATAAAATATTTTAATCACAAATATTATATCTAACACTTGTTTAATTATATAAACATATGCCATTATATATAAAAGTATTTATAACTATATTAATAATTAAGTAAACTATTTTTATAACTATAACATAGCTAATTGAAAGTATATAATAATGTATAGCTATATGTATAATTATATATAACTATATTTCTAACAAAATATACTATATGTTTAATAATATATAACTATATAAAATTGTATTTTACTAAATGTATAAGTATATAAATGTTATATATAATTATATCTTAACTACCTACATATTTATAACTATATGTGTATAACTATATATAAATATTTGTATTACTATGTAATGCACCATATAATTAAATATAATTATATTTGTAACTATATATACATATATGTATTCATATAATTAAATCAAAATTTTTGTTATAATGTTGTACATATTAATGTACAACTACTTATAACTACTTGTATGAATATATCTATATATAACTATATTATTAATTATATATAACTATTTATAATTATATATATTATATGTATAATAATATAAAACTTTAAATAATTATATCTTACAATATGTATAAATATAAAGCTTTATACATAATTATATTTAAAATATAATATTTACAACCTTATATTTGATATATATTTATATATATTAGTATATAAAAAAGTATTTTACTATATTCTATACCTATACATAACTATTTGTATAAATATATAAAATTAAATGAAAACATATTTATACCTACGTGTATAAATATAAGTATAATGATATCTGTAACTATATGTATAACCACATGTAACTATATTTATAATTACTGTATAACAACATACAACATCATATTTAACTAAATGGGTATAACTATTTATATATATTTGTATAACTATAATAAATTTATATAATTAAATATAACTATATTTGTAACTATGTATACATATATGTATACTTAAATCTAAATCTATATATTTGTTTATAATTTTGTATACATTTATGTATAACTACTTATAACTACTTGTATTAATATATCTATATATAACTATTTGTTTAATTATATATTATTATTTATAACTATATATATTATATGTATAATAATTTATAACTATAATTAATTGTATCCTACTATATGTTAACTATAAAATTTTTATGCATTATTATATTTAAATATTAAATTTACAGCTTATATTTTATATATATTTGTATATAGTAGTATATAAAAAAGTATTTTAATATATCCATACCTATACATTACTATATGTTTAAATATAAAATTAAATGAACAAATATATAAACCTACATGATTAAATATACGTTTTACTATATGTGTAAATATATGTATAACCACATGTAACTATATTTATAATTACATGTATAACAACATTCAACATTTTTGTTAAATTATATGTGTATAACTATATATAAATATTTGTATAACTATATAAAAGTCTATATAATTAAATATAACTATATTTGTAACTATGTATACATAATGTAAATCGATATATTTGTTATAACTTATGTTCAAAGTTATGTATAATTACTTATAATTACTTGTATGAATATATCTATATATACCTATATGTTTAACTATATATAATTATTTATAACTATATATATTATATGCATAATAAAAATACAACTATACATATATGCCACATTATAATGGGCCATTCGGCACAACACGGTCATTTTGATGCCTTTATGTTTGACATTACTCATAAATAATAGTTTCAGTGATTAATGAATCACAGAAGTTGCTTTTACAGATTCTATTTCTTGCTTGCTTTTTATTTGTGTTTTTAATTATTTTCATCTTACTGAAATTTTTACTAAGTGTTTGGTCCAATGAGATATGGTTGATTCTGAAACCTTCTCTACCTTTAATGAACCAACCCATACAATGTGTTCAGGCCTCGAGAGAAAGCCCAATTACTCCATACAAGAAACGTATGTGGTCTAGTAGTCTTTTATGATGCAATTAGAAGTTTTACAAGCAAATTTCATAGTCTTGTAATCTGCTTCTCATTATGTGTTAAGATGCAATGGATGGGAAAATAATTTGTAGTTGATTGAAAACTTTGTTTGGTATTCATATTAGGCATAATGTGTTAAGATTAATAATTTATAAAAAAACATTTTATTTTTCTATTCCAATTTGCATCTATTAGAAGAGAAAAGAAGGTCATTGATGTATGTATGTATCCATGTACGTATGTATCCATGTATGTTTGTATGTATTGAACTTTCATCCTGTAAAATTTAGTTGCAAATTTTCTTGTGCATTGTGTTTCCAGGTTCAACGCAATTTTGAACAAACAAAGATAATTTTGCAGCCTTGGTTAATGTGTTTGATATCTTTTTTTATGCTTATGATAAAATTTCTAGATGTTTGATGTTCATGCTCCATTATGGTTTAAGACCAAACTATTGAAGAGAAAATAACTATTGGATGGTGGAGGTGGATGGTAGTGTAGTAGGTGCATATAACACGCACAAAAATTACTTTATCAGGAACCACAATAAATTATTAATGAACATAATATTAAATTAAGGCAATCGTGTTTTTTATTAAATTAATTTTTTGTGACTAGTTATGAAATATGATAGTGAATGGATGTATAAGGGTCGAATAGTGAATGAAATGTTCTCTAATAATTGAGGGGATAAAATTGATGAATATGTTGAGTTTGCTCTGAGACATCCTGAGTGTGTGAATGGTGACACAGCTATAAGGTGTCCTTGCACTTTAGTTAAATATCAGAATAAAAAGTTTTTGAATGTTGAGGACTGTGAATGTCCATTTGTATAGAAATAGTTTTATGCCAGATTACTATGTTTGGATATACCATTGCAAGAAGAAAGTCCACAAGAGGTGTTCAAGTTCGTAAGGGTGTCAGTGAGTGAAAACTAATCAGATGATCTCGGATAACACGAATCACACTACATAACAAAATAATTCGTGGTGCTGCTGGTCCTGATGTATGTGTACACTACATACCAGTGTATACATATATACTACAGTGTATATGTATACACTAGTGTATATGTACATATACACTATAGTGTATATGTTATACACTGGTATATATGTACATATACACTATATTGGATATGTATAACACTGGTATATATTGTACATATAAATACTTGTAACATATATACACGTATATATGTATATGTACATATAATACTGTATATAGGTATGTACATATAGACTGTAAAATGTGTACATATTTAATGTAGATATATATACTCAGTATATGTATACATATACGCTGTAGTATATGTACATATACACTATAGTGTATAGTACATATATACTACAATGTATATGTCTACACTAGTATATATGTACATAAATACTACAGTATATATGTATATATATTATAGTATTATATATTTATCAAAATATAACTTGTTTTATTTAATTTATTTTGATTATATTGACTTGTTTAATTTTCGTACAGATATGGTACTGTAATATTTTCCATACGAAGCTTATAGAGAGAAAGGATTTTTCATAGACATGATGCACCACGACTAGGACAGCTTTGTCATAGCAGAAAGATGGTGACTAGACGGAGCTAAGGGAGAGAAAGCAAATTCAATTTCATAGATATATTATACTTTAAGTACTACATGTATATATGTATGTATGTATGTATAGAACTTTCATCCTGTAAAATCTAGTGCAAATTTATTGTGCCTTGTGTTTGTGTTTGCAGGTTCGATGCAATTTCGAACAAACAAAGATGATTTTGAAGCCTAGTTAAGGTGTTTTTGTTCATATTTTTATTATGCTTATGACAGAATATCTAGCTGTTTGATGTATGCTCCTAATAGATATTACCCTTTTGCTTTATGTAAATACTTGTACATATCTATCAGTATATATGTATATGTACATATATACATAGAATCAGTGCATCTGCATTTTCACTGGTTACAAGAAGTTTCAGGAAGGAGGGCTACAGTTTCAACCATAATGATCTACCTCGGATTGTTCGCCATAATGCTCCACCTACAGCATCTACTCTATCACCTACAGTAGCACCTACTAGCAACCACATCAGGATTCGCAGCAGCAGATAGCTCTACCTCAGTATCCAACATTTCACCATCCGGACCATATACATCTCGGCATCACGATTCTTACACAGGTTGGATGATTAAGCGTATCACACACTTTATTATATCTGAAACTTGGATTTGGAAATTCATGTTTTTGCGTTATCTTGACTTATTTACTAATATATACATTATAAATATTAGTTTGGTTGTTTAAATTATTTTTACTATCTTTATATAATATGCATGCACTCTATAGTACTTTTCTTTGGTTTAATTTTCTTATATTACTATATATATATAAGTAAGATAACAAACTCAAGATGGCAAAAAATATTACTGATTAATTTACCGAGCAAAATGAACAAAAACATATCGAATTTTTTAATATCATTGGTCGGTAAAAGGTCTCCAAAAGGTCAGTAATATTTTGGAGACCATTTACCGACCAATGATATTAAAAAAATTTGGTCCTTTATTGTCGCAATTTTGTCGATAATTAACAATCATTTGGAGACCATTTACCGACCAATGATATTAAAAAAATGTTGTCGGTAATTGATCGCAATTTTATCGATAATTCCCGACCATTTTGAGATTATTTATCGACCCAATTTATTTTGGTCAGAAAATAGTCAGTAATTGTTTGTTCGTAAGTTGTCAGTAAATGGGCTGTAATTTATTGACGAACTAAATTTTTGTAGGTTAAAATATTACCGACAAGCAAAACTTGTCGACTAAATAAAAATTTGTCGGTAATTAGATTACAGCCCAAAAAATGCCAATTACGACAAAATAATTGGTCGTTAATTGGGGTGAATTTTATTAGTGATATAGACAGACAGATTGAGAGACAAATAGATGGATAGAAGAAGATAGATAAATAGATAGATAGACAGACAGATTACAGACGAATCAATACCCAAATAGATAGTTAAATTGGCAAACAGATAGACAAATAGATAGACATACAAATAGATAAACAAATAGTCAGTTAGACTATAGATGCTAGCTAAAGATAAAGATAGACAGCCAAATATACACATATATAACACAAACAGATAGACAAACAAGATAGTCAAATAGATATACAGGACAGAAGATAGATGAAAGATAGACTGATAGATAGATAGATAGAACACAAATAGAAGAACAGATAAATAGACAAACGAATAGATAGATAGACAGGATTAGATAGAAAAAAAGATAGAGAAATAGACAAAAGATAGACAGATGATATATAAACAGATAGTCAGACAATAGAGAGATATATATACATACAGATAGAAAGGCTAACAAATATATTGATAGACATACAATAGATAGATAGATAGACACACAGATAGACAGATAGATAGACATACATACAGATAATAGATAGATAGATAGATTAAAAGGTAGATAGTTTATAGATAGACAAAAAGCTAGACAGATAAACAGATAGATAGATAGACAGAAAAACAAATAGAAATTTAGATAGAGAGATAGATAGATAGACATATATAGATAGAGAGACAGACATATAGATAGATAGATAGATAGATCGACATACAAACAGATAAAGAGATAGATAGATAGACAGATACACAGATAGACAAAAAGATAGATAGACAGACCATACAGACAGATAGATAGATCAGATAGATAGACAAATGACTAATATCTAGACATACATAAAGACAACATAAAAGACAGATAGATAGACAAACAGAAAGACATTACAAATATGTAAATAGATAGATAGATAGAAAGACATGTAGATAGATAGAATGACTAGACTAATAGATAGACAAAAGATAGATAGTTATAATAGATAGATTAGAAAATAAACTAACAGATAGATAGACAGACAAACATATAGATAGATAGATAGATAACAGACTGAAAGATAGATAGATAGATATATAGATAGACATACAATAGACTAACTAGATACACATACAAATAGTAGATAAATAGATAGATAGATAGACGACAGATTAGATAGATATATATATCTATATATATATATAGACATATAGATCGATGATGATAGACAGACTAATAGATTGATAGATAGATAGATAACAGATAGATATATAGACAATAGAAGATTGATAGATAGATAGATAGATAGGACATAAAGATAGACAAATAGATAAATAGACTAACAGAGAGATAGATATAGATTGACACATAGATAGATAAACAAATAGACAGACACATGATAGACATCATATATAGACAAATATACAAACACATAGGACATATAGATAGATAGATAAAGAGAAAGACAGATAGATAGACAAATTGATATATAGATTAGATATTTAAAGAGAAAAATAGATAGTATAGAAATTGATCAGACATATTGACAGATAGATAGACAAAAAGATATAGAGATAGATGTATAGATAGATAGTCATACATATAGAAATTCAAATAGACAGATAGATAGAAAGACTGATAGACAGACTAATAGATAGAATTGATAGATAGATAGACAAAAAGATAAATATACCGATAGACAGACAAATAGGTAGACAAATAGATAGACAGATGGTTAGAAAGATAAACAGACCATAGATAGAAAGATAGTTAGATAAATAGATAGACCCGATAGATACATAAACAAATAAATATATAGATAGAAAAACCTATCGATAGACAAATAAATAGATAGAAATATAGACAGACATATAGATAGATAGATAGCTAGCTAGATAGACAGAAAGATAGACCGACAGATTGAAAGACATATATATAGACATATAGACAGACAGATGACAAACCGATAGACATATAGACAGAAAACCAAACAAAAAGATAGATAAAAAGATATTCAAATAGACAGATAGATAGATAAATAGATAGATAAATAGACAAATAGATATAAAAATATACAAACAGATTGATAGATAGATCGATAGATAGATAAACATTTAGATAGATAAATAGATAAACAGAGAAATAAATAGATAGATAGACAGATAGATGGCAGTTAGATAGATAGATAGACATATAGAAAGATAGATATATAGATAGATAGAGAGAATGTTAGACAAATAGATAGAGAGACAAAACATAGAAAGATAGATAAAAAGATAAATAGATAGATAGAGAGACATATAGACAAATAGATAGATAGATAGACAGAAAGATAGCAAGACATATTGAAAAATAGATAGACAGACAAATAGATAGATAGATAGTCTGACATATAATAGACAGACAGATATATATATACTAATAGATAGAGTATAGACATATAGATACGATCGATAGGTAGAAATACAGATAGACAGACAGATCGATAGACAGATATATAGACAAAGTTATAGATATAGAGATAGATAACCCAAAAATATAAATAGAGTGATAGAGATGCAAATAGCTAATAGATATATGACTCGAGAAAAAGACATATAGACAGACTAATATATAAACCGATAGACAGATAGATAGATAGAAAATATACAGACATATAAACAAACATATAGACAGACAGATAGATAGACAAATAGACAGTATATAGTCAAACACATAGACAAATAGTATAACCTACCAATAGACAGATAGATAGATATATAGATAGATAGATATAGATCAGATAGAGAAACAATAAGAGAAACAGATAGATAAAATGAGAGATAGAAAGATAGACAGATAGATAGGACAATAGATAAAGATAAACAGACAAATAATTAGAAAGATAGACAGATAGATAGACAGAAAGATAGATAACACGATAGACATATAGATAGATACTACAAATAGATAAATAAAAATACAGACAGATATATAGACAAATAGATAGATAGACAAATAGATGGACAGATACACAGAAAGATAAACAAACAAATAGATATAGAGATATAGATAGATATAGAGAAATAATTAGAGAAACAGATAGATAGAATGAGAGATAGAAAGATAGATAGATAGACAGATAGACAAATAGATTAATAGATAAACATACAATAATTAGAAAATAGACAGATAGATAGATAGATAGAAAGATAGATACACAGATAGACATATAGATAGATATACAAATAGATAAATAAAAATAAAGACAGATATATAGACTAATAGATAGTTAGACAAATAGATGGATAGATAGACAGAAAGATAAATAGACAAATAGATATAGATAGAGACACAAGTATACGACAAATAGATAGAAAGATATTTAGATAGATAGACATACAGATAGTCAGACAGATATAGATAGATAGATAGAAAGAGAGATAGACAGACAGACAAATAGACAAATAGATCTATCGATAGATAGAAAACATAATAGATAGATAGACCAAACCATATAGATAAAAAGATATACATACAGATATACTTCAGCTAGATAGATAGACAGATAGATAGACAAATAGAATGATAGCTAGATAGATAGAATAATAGATAGACAGGCAACATATAGATAGAGAGATAGACAAATAGAAAAAAAAGATAGATAGAAAATAGACAAAAGGATAGACAAAATGATATATAGACAGATAGTCAGAAAAAATAGACATATATATAGAGAGACAATAGAAAGGCTTACAGATAGAATGTATACATACAAATAGATAGAAAGATAGACAGATAGATCGACAGTGAGATAATATATAGATAGTAAAAGGTATACATAAATATACAAAAGATATATAGATAAAAGATAGATAGATAGACAGCCAAAAATAGAAATACAGACAGATAGATAGACATATAGAGAGATAGAATAACCAGATGGATAGATAGATAGATAAACAGACAGACAGACAGAGAGACAGCATAGATAGATACATAGATCGACAGACAAATAGATATAAAGATATAAAGATAGATAGATAGATAGATAGAAAGATAGACAGATAGACAGATAGATAATAGATTGACAGATAGATAGATAGATAGACAAATAGACAGATAGAAAGACAGATATATAGACATACACGTAAAGAAAGAAAAATTGACAGATAGACATACATATGACAAATAGATATACATACAAATATGCAAATAGATAGACATATAGAAAGGCATACAGATAGATAGAATGATAGATTGATAAATAGACAGACATATAGTTAGTTATATACACAAATAGATAGACAAATAAACAGACGGATAGATAAATAGACAAATAGATAGATAGATAGATAGATTTTCAAACAAATAGACTAATAGATACACAAACAAATATATAGATAATAGATTGATAGATAGATAGATAGAGATGGATAAATAGATAGATTATAGACAGACAGATAGACAGACTATTGACTGATAGATAGATAGATAAATAGACAGATAGATATATAGACAGATTGAAAGACTGATAGATAGAAAGATAGACATAATGATAGACACACAGATAAATAGACAGACATATAGATAGATATAGATAGACACATAGAAAGATAAATAGATAGACAGACACATCGACAGATAGATATATAGACAAATAGACAAACACATAGACATATAGATAGACAGATAGAGAGAAAGATAGATAGATAGACAAAAAGACATATAGATAGATAGTTAAAGAAACAAATAATAGACAAATAGATAGACAGACAGATAGACAGACAGATTGACAGATAGATAGACCGAAAGAAATAAGATTGATGGACAGATAGATAGTCATACATATAGAAATACATATAAACAAATAGATAGAAAGACTAATAGATAGTCTAATAGATAGAAAAATTGATAGACAAATAGATAGAAAGATAGATTTACAGATAGATAGACAAATAGATACACAGATGGTCAGAAAGATAAACACATAGATAGATAGATAGATAGATAAATAGATAGACAGACAGATTCATAGATAGATAAATATATAGATAGATAGACAGACAGATAGATAGATAGATATATATATATATATATATATATATAGATATATATATATATATATATATATATAGATATATAGACTGACAGATTGAAAGATATATATATATATATATCGACAAATAGACAGATAGATAGACGACAAATAAACAGACAGATTGATGAAACAGATAGACAGATAGACAAAACGATAGACAAACAGATAGATAAAAAGATATACAAATAGAAATACAGAAAGATAAATAGATAGATAGACAGAAAAATAGATATAAAAATATACAAATAGATAGATAGACAGATTGACAGACAAATAAACATTAAGATAGATAAATAGATAGACAGACAAATAGATAGAAAGATATAATGACAGATAAACTGGCAGATAGACTGACAGATAGATAGAAAGGTAGATAGACAGATAGATAGAAAAATAGACATATAGATATACAGATAGATAGAAAGAATGATAAACAAATAGATAGATAAATAGATAGAGAGACAGATACATAGAAAGATAAATATAAAGATAAATAGATAGATAGATAGACATATAGACATATAGATAGACAGATAGATAGATAGATAGTAAGACATATTAACAGACAGATAGACAGACAGATAGATAGATATAGAGTCTGACATAAAAATAGATAGATGATTGATTGATAAAAATACTAATAGACAGACTAATAGAAAGATATATAGATCGATATGTAGACAAATAAATAAACAAAAGATAGATAGATAGATAGAAAAAGTTATAGATATAGAGATAGATAAACAAAAATATAAATAGATAGATAGACATACAAATCGATAGGTATATAGAATTACCAATAGAAAGACTAATAGATAGACTAATTGATAGATAGATAGATAGACATATAGATAGATAGATAGCCAGATAAATAGACAGATATATAGTCAAACACATAGATGAAGAGATAAGCATACTGATAGACAGACATGTAGACAAAAAGATAGATAGATATAGATAGACAAATAGATAAATAGATAGATAGACAAATAAATAAAAAGATAAACATAAAGATAGATAGATAGATAAACAAATAGATAGACAAAAAGATAGACAAAAAGAAGACATACGGAAAAGACAAATAGATAGATATACAAATAGATAGATAGAAACACAGATAGATAGATAGACAAATAGATAGACAGATAGACAGACAGACAGATAGATGGATAGATAGATAGATAGATGGATAGAAAGACAGACAGATAAACAGACAATTAGAAAGATATATAGAAAAATAGATAGAAACACAGGTAGATAGACAAATAGATAAACAGATATATAGATAGATAGACATACAAATACATAGATAGATAGATAAACCATAAAGAGAGATAGATAGACAGACAAATAGACAAATAGATTTATAGAAAGGTTGATAAACATATAGATAGACAGACAGACATATAGATAGATAGATATACATTCAAATAGATAGATAGAGAGATTGATAGATAGACATATAGATAGACAAATAGAATGATAGATAGATAGAGAGACAAATAGATAGATAGATGATAGAAAGACAGATAGATAGAAAGATAGATAGACAGATAAAAATACTAATAGAATACTAATAGTCAAACAATAAGATAGACAGATAGATAGACAGATAGATAGACAGATAGATAGACAGATAGACAAATAGATAGATAGACATTTAGATAGATAGATAGATAGACAAATAGAGAGAGAGAGATAGACATTTGGACAAAAAGATAAATAGATGGATAGACAGATAGATGATTGATAGATAAAGATACAAATAGACAAATAGATAGATAGACAGATAGATAGATAGATAAACAAATAGATAGATATATAGGTAGACTTATAGATAGACAGGTAGACTTATAGATAGATAGATAGATAGATAGACATACAGATAGATAGACATATAAAAAGAAGGATACATAGATAGATACATATACATATACAAATAGATAGACAGATAGATAAACAAATAGATAGATAGATAAATAGACAAATTGATAGACAGATCGATATCTAATTAAATAGATAGATTTATAGATAGATATATAGTTAGATATACAGACAGATAGATAGATAGCAAGAAAGATAGATGTACAGACATATAGATAGATAGATAGACAAATAAATAGATAGATAGATAGAGAAACATATACATATATTGATAGATAGGCATATAGATAGTTGAGATAGATAGGTGAGAGAGATAGATAGACAAATAGACAGACAGTTAGTTATAGAGATAGAAAACAAATAGATAGATAGATTGAAATATAGATAGATAGACAAATAGATAATCAGATAGACACGACAGATAAATAAACAAATAGACAGATAATTGATTGATAGATAGACACAGAGAAATATATAGATAGATAGACAGATAGATTGATAGCCTTTAAAAATCATACCAGAGCTATCTAGGCCTCCTCTTTAGGTTGAGATCCATCATCCATTTTAAAATTCTCATTGAAAAGTCCTTAATTATCCATTAACGCCTCATCCATAGCCTTTCAAAATCTCTTTCTTAGAGGCATTAAAGAACCATATGCTTAGCATCATAATCCACAATTTTTACAGAACCCTTAAGCTTCAAGGTTTATATAAACTCATGAAATTCCTTCGCGAGAGGTTTTCCATGTAAAAATCTTTCTATTAGGGTGTAATTGAAAGGTCGTCAAGGTTTATCGAGATCATCTAAGGGAATGTATATAGGTGCCATGCCATTTTTATTTCTGAACCTTGGATACAATATCACAGGTTACTTAAATAAGCTCGCAAAAGACTTCTAATTGAATAAGAAGTCATTTTGCCCATTTGGCTAAGTATTAGCCTTCTTATTGCACAACTTGAAATTTTCTTCTCTAAAAATCTAATTCTCTCTCTAGTTCTTAGAGCTATAGGTTTTTCAATCTTCTTAATATTTTATTCTTTTTTCTTTTTATTCTTTTATTTTTCTATTCTTTTTATTCATATAATTCTTATTATATTATTATTTTTATTAATTATGACTAGATGTTGGTATGAGATTTTGTCTATGTGGAGATAACGGGTTCAAATCTCCATTTCTTAATTTTGAAATTGAGATTTTTTTTTATTTCAGAGTGTAAAATTAATTTGATGAATTTTAAAGCTAAATCCATCGCTAAGGAAGTTCTGTCACTAAATTAATCGCTATATTCCAAATTTAATTATCAGTGAAAGTTTCATCGCTAAATCTGTAGCTATATTGTGGATTTAATTATCTATGGAATTTCTATTGCTAAAATAAATCACTATATTCATTATGTAATGTCCAGGGAAGTTTTATAGCTAAAATCCATCACTATATTCAGTATGTAATTAGCTAGAGAAAATCTATCACTAAATCCATTGCTAAATTATAGATTTTATTAGTTAGAAAAATTTTGTCGCTAAATCCGTAGCTAAATTATGGATTTTATTAGCTAGGGAAAATCCTTCCCTAAATCCGTAGCTAAATAATGGATTTTATTAGCTAGAGAAAATCAATCACTAATACGTCAATAAATTATGGGTTTTATTATATAGAGAAAATCTATCGCTAAATCCATCGCTAAATTACAGATTTTATTAGCTAGGGAAAATTCATAGCTAAATCCGAAGCTAAATTATGGATATTATTAGCTAAGGAATATCCATCGCTAAATAAATCACTAAATTATAGATTTTATTAGCTAGGGAAAATCATCGCTAAATTAGGATTTTACTAGCTAGATAAAATTCAGTAAATTATGATTTATTAGCTAGGGAAAATTCTAATGTCTAAATTACTTATTAGCTAGAAAATAAAATTATCGTAAATTATGGATTTTATTAGCTAGGGAAAATC
>JAREIK010018050.1:0-47464 GCA_029783825.1 Sapria himalayana | reverse complement strand
TTTTAGGAAGTCTTTTAAATCTAATGGACATAATTGTAAGTCACTCGCATATAAAGACTGATTGATGATTTAGAGAGAATTAAAAGTAAAAATTACTACTTAAAAGATTTTTATATCTTTTGTTTTCATTTGTTCACTGATTATAAATTATTTCTTTATAATTGCAAAAAGTTTACAGGTGGACACAACCAAAAGAGGTGGTCAAAGTGTATTCTACAAACATGCTGCCAATCGGGATAAAGACACCGTGTATGAGATCAAAGATAAATGTTGAAGTAGAAACAAAGCACATTGTGCCTATATGTATCTTTGTATCTTTCTGTATATATCTATTCATCTATCCATATTTTTACTATATATATATATATATAAACATAGTGTTACTATATCTAAAGAAACGAGTGAAACAAATGTTTGAAAATGTTGTAAATGAATCAAATTCATCTAGTATGTTACGTTATGTTGTAGAATCACTACCATCTCATAGCCACCATATCCAGACTTCAACATCACAATTACCATCTCCATTTCTATCACCATCACATCACCATCATTGAGACCTTTACTATCACCTTTATCAGATGTAAGCCGACCACCCATTGTGCTTCATCCACAAAATTTTGATCCATCTCTATCTTCTGCACCATATTTTACACCGATTGTTCCCCCATTTTCAATACCAACGACTTCATCAAATGATGTGTCCTCCTCTATAGTCAGTGTAAAGTTAGAAATTGAGATTTTGGATGAGAGGTAAAAGAAATATGTAAAAAATGACTTGAAAATAAAATTTGATGTTACTATCAGTGGTTTTTTTTATATTGTTATGATTTGCTATTTTTCAAAATTATTTATTTATTTGTATAGTTTTATTCCATCTCACAAGTGTTCGACAATAATTACTAAGGCTTTCAATAAAATGGCTGATTCTAAAGCTTTCTCCTGGAAGAAAGTTTCTGAATCGACAAAAGAGTCATATTTTAATGATTTTCAGGTAAAAATAACAAAACAAAAGAATTGAAAAATAATTATCTAATTACTTAACTTTTATATTGGTTATTATTCAAGCTGTAAATAATTATGTTCTTATTGTTAATATAAATTCTTTGTCATTTTTTTATTTATAGAATCAGTGCACATGGGCAACCAATTTTATGAAAGATAAAGTCATTATGATAGATCAAAGCTGCTCAACGATATTCTGATTTTGCCTATAAATTAATAAAAATGAAAGAAAGGTCTAATTTTATATCAAAGGAAGACTGGACCGTGTGTCTTAATTATTGGGAGGAGCCAGATGTGAAGAAAAAAATTAGATATTGCCAATAAAAATTGACGAAGTGAGGTAGATGGGCTAGGTATAGGAATCTGTCAACACACTGGAGGTTCAAATTCGAGCATTGAGCACGCTCGAGATTTGGTACAAATTTAAAATTCTAAACATTTCTATATTTTTGTGGTTATCCTAATGTCGAATAAATAAAATCTCTGCATGGTTTTATTAATTTTGTTAAATTTTTTTTATTTGTTTTTTATGACTTAATAAAAATATATTCTAGGCTGGAGAATTAGGTCGAGATCCAAATTTTATGAGATTTTCAAAAGATGCATGTGAAGAAAGTCGATGGTCTATATGTTGACAACAATTCTTAGATGATTACTGTAAGAAATTGTTATATTAATTAGATTTTATAAAACTATAGTACATTATGAAAATTGTTTTGAATGCAAGATATTTATTTTATTGTTTGTATATTTAGAATAGTTTTTTTCTCTATTTTATTTCAAGACCTAATGGAGGAACATGTGATAGCTGCTCATCAACAAGTTGAGGGTTCTATGGATCTTCAACCAATTGACTATGATCCTATTTATTTGGAGACAATAAGAGGTCGAAAGAAGCAGCAAGTGTACGGAATCGGCCTAATCGAGTGTCATTTTGTTGTAGCTGTCATGCTTTTAATTCATCTGTCTTAGTAATGATGAATGAAGCAGTCGAACAACAAGCATTGGAAACAAATGAATGTATTGTAGTTATGGAGACTGAAATAAAAAAGAATGATGAGTAGATAACTAATTTGATGGAACAAATGCAAGAAATTAAAGAAATAAATTATGAGATTAAAGAAATTAAAAATGTAATGTAACAGTAGATGTCCTACATGGAGTCACATATAGTATTCAGAGATCCAGCTGCGAATCCTCATAGTAAAGGCTAGCATTCCTTACAAATTATGAGGATGATTAAGTATGAGAATTATATCTAAACTGTTATTTATTTTTGTCTATGTGTAGCAGATAATTATGATATTATTTGGTACATTTCAATTTTTTATTCTAGTTTTGTTCTTTGCTTTTCTGATTAACCAAATTATGAATCTTTGTAGGATACATTATGTGAGACAAAGAAAAAATCTTGATTTAATACATTCAGACATTACCATGGTCCTTTCATTGCATGGGTCCCATATTTACTGATTTCAGCTTTATAAAAAAAGGGCTAACTTATCTTATATTTATTTTTCTAAAAATATTCTATTTTTCACTCTCTTTATCTCTAAACATAATTGCTCGACATCTTTTGGATTTTTGTTGAAGTTGTATGATAATCAACTTTAATTTGTGTTTGTTCATGTCTATAATATTTTTTTATATATATCTTTGAATATGTTTTGTGTCTCTAAATTTTTTGGGTAGAGGTTTAGCATATTCTATGTATGTAATAGCCTATTTTCAATAGGGGCAGCAGCAGCAGTGATGGCAGTGGCGGTAGTGGAAGTGGCAGTGGAGGTAGTAGTGGCATTAGTGGCAGTAGCGGTAGCGATGATAGAAGAGGCAGCAGCAGCAGTGGCGGCAGCGGTGGTGGTGGTGGAAGTGGTGGTGGCGGTGGCAGCAGTAGGAGCTGAGGCAGCGGTGGCAGTAGCGGTACCACTGGCAATAGTGGTAGAGGCAACATCAGTGGCAGCAGCGGCATCAGTGATAGTTGTGGCAACGATGGCAGCAACGGTGGTGGTGGCAGCCCCAACGACAACACTGGCAGCTACGGCAGCAGCACCAATAGTGACAGCACATGCAGCAGTGGTAGCGGCAGTGGCATTGGCAGTGATAGTGTTTGCGGCAGTGGTAGAGGTAGTGGAGAAGTGGCAGTGACAGCGACAGCAGTGGCAACAACGGCATGAGCGACAACGGCACCGAGAACAACTGAAATGGCAACAAATGCAGCATATACGTATGCATATAGTCAGTATATACATACATATAATACTACAGTATTTTATGTACATATATACTGAGTATATATATGTGCTCAGTATATATGTACGCAGAATACTTCAGATTATATGTACATATACTATAGTAATATTTGTACGAGTGAAATGCTAGTATGTATGTACATATTTACTATAGCAATATATAGTAACCAAAGCATAGTTTTTTATTTATTTATTTTCAATTTATTTGGTGGTTTAAATTTCGTACAGATTTGGTACCCCATTGTTTCTCATACGAAGCTTGTATAAGTGGATTTATTTCAATAAACATTAAGCACCATGACTCGAACAACATTTTTAAAACAGAAAGTTGGTGATCAGAGGAACAGAGGGATAGAAAACAACACCAATGCATTGATAGATTATACTTTATACATAGTCAGTAGATATATTGATTAATATGATGTAATATATTTTTTGTTATTTTTTTGTTTTATTTATTTAAAATATTGTATTAGAATATGTAATCAAATAAATTTTTTTTGTTTAATTTAAAAGTTTTATTTATCGTTTCTAATTTTATAAAATTTAATTTAAAAATATTAAAATATTTAATTAAATTTTTGTTGAAACAGTATGACAATCAATTTTAATTTGGGTTTGTTCATGTCTATATTAACTATTTATATATATATATATGTGGATATGTATTTATTTTCCGAATTTTTTGAGTGGAGTTTTTGCCTATTATAGTTATGTAAAAGTCTATTTTCAGTGGCTGAAGCTGAGGCAGCGGTGGCTGTAGTGGTAGTGGCGGCAATGGTGCCAGAAGCGACAGTGGTGCCAGAAGCGGTAGTGGTGCCATAAGCAGCAGTGGTGGCAGTGGTAGCAGCAACGGCAATAGTGGCTGCCACGACAATAATGGTAGTAGCGGCAGCGGCGGCAACAGAGGTAGCAGTGGCAGCCATGACAGGGGTGCTACACCGGTTATGGCGGCAGCACCCGTAGCAGCTACAGCGGTAGTGGCAGTAGTGGCAGGGGTAGTAGTGATAGCGGGAGAAGTAGGAACGGCAACAAATGTGGTATATACGTACGTATATAGTAAGTATATACGTACATATAATTCTGTAGTATTTTAAGTATAAATATACTGAGTATATATGTACTCATTATATGTGTACGCATAATACTGTAATTTAAATGTACAAATACTGCAATAATATATGTACAAGTGAAATGCTAGTTAAATGTACATTTTTGCTGCATTAATATATATTTATCAAAACATAGTTTTTTTTAATTTATTTTGATTTGATTTGGTAGTTTAAATTTCTTACAACTGTAGTACCACATTGTTTCCTATACAAAGCTTGTATAAGAGAGGGGATTTTTCAATAGACATGAAGCACCGTGACTCGGACAACTTTTTCATAGTGGAAAGTTTATGATCAGAGGAGTAGAGGGAGAAAAATCAACGTTAATGCATTGATAGATTATACTTTATGCATAGTAGGTAGAAACATTGATTATTAGGATGTAATATAATTTTTGTTATTTTTTTAGTTATTTAAAATATTGTATTAGAATAAGTTATTAAATGAATTTTTTTGTTTAATTTAAAATTTTCATTTATAGTTTCTATTTAATAAATTTAATATAAAATTATTATATTATTTTATTAAATTTTAGTTTAAGTTGTACGACAATCAACTATAATTGTGTTTGTTCATGTCTATAATACCTATTTTTTATATCTGTGAAAATGTTTGTGTCTACGAATTTTTTGGGTAGAGGTTTGGCCTATATAGGTATGTAAAAACCTATTATCAGTAGTAGTAGGAGCGATATCAGCGGTAGCGATGGCAACGGCGGTAGCGAAAGCGGCAGTGGTGGTAGTGGTGACGATGGCGGCACCGGCGGTGGTGGCAACCGTGACTACGGTGGGATTGGCAGCATCAGAGGCAGCGGCTACACCACAAGCAGCGGCGGCAGTGGTGGCAGCAGCGGCTATACCGGAAGCATTGGCAACACAGGAAGTAATGGCACAGGCGGCAGCTTTGGCAGTGGCGATGGTGGTAGCAATGATGATAGAAGTAGCGGCAGTAGGAGTGCCGGCAGCGGCAGCTATGGCACCCAGCAGTAGAATCACCAGTGGGGCAGCGATGGCAGCCAACCATGCATCCAGTGGCAGCATCGACAGTAGTAGCGACAGTAGAGGTAGTGGTTGTAGTGGCAACAATAGTAGTGGTATTGGCAGCGACAATGGCAGCAATGGCAGGAGCGACAGCGAGAACAGCAACAACATCACCAAATGATGTATATACTTATGAATAAAGTCAGTAAATACGTACATATAATACTATAGTATATTATGTACATATATACTGAGTATATTTGTACTCAATTTATATGTACACATAATATTGCTAATTTTATTTACATATACTTCATTAATATATGTACGAGTGAAATGATAGTATATATTTACATATATACTACAAGATTATATATGTATCAAAACATACCTTTTTTTTAATTTGATTGAGTGGTTTAAATTTCTTACAGATATGATACCACATTATTCCTCATACAATGCTTTTATAAGTGATGAGATTTTTAACTAAACATTATGTGCTGTGACTCAGACAGCTTTGTTGCAGTAGAAAAATGATGATCGGAGCAGCAGAGAGAGAGAAAGCAACATCAATGAATGGATATATTATACTTTATGCAATGTTGGTAGATACATTGATGAATAATATGAAATAAAATTTTGTTATTTTATTGTTTCAATTATGTAAAATATTGAATTTGAATAAGATATTAAATGATTTTATTTGTTGTTTATTATAAATTATTTATAGTTTTAATTTTTATTCAATTTGATATAAAATTATTAAATTATTTTATTAAAAAAATTTGAAATAAATTAATTTCTGAAATTATTTATGAAATTAAAATATCTAGGAAAAAATCCCTTGCTAAATTAGCAAGGGAAAAATCCCTTGTTAATTTAGCTAGGGAATTTTCCCTAGCTAATTTAGATAGAAAAATATTAAAATTGGTGATAGATTTACCTTCGCTAAATTTATTTAGATCGTGACTATATCCATCACTAAAATTTATAGACTAGCACTTTATCTAGATAATCATCCGTTGTTATTTTATTTTGTGATGGAAAATATTATTTACGTTTATAATTTAGCTAGGGAAATTGTCCTTTTTAGCAAGGAATTTTTCCGTCGCTAACTTTTTAGCTTGGAATACTTTTCATTGTTAAATTTTAACAAGAAGCACTTTAAATAGGGAACCGATCTATAAGTTATTCGTTGGTATATCCCATTTAGCGACGGAAAAAGCCCATTTAGCTAGGGAATTGTCCCTAGCTATATGAGATTTTTCTTGTAGTGTATCTATTTATTTTTTTATTTACCTATCTATCTGTTTATCTATTTTATGTATCAATATTTATATCTATCTACGTATATAAAAAAATAACTATCTAACTATCTATCTTTCTATTTGTCTATCTCTCTAATTATCTAACTATATTTCAACTTATAAATCTATTAGTTAATCTCTTTCTATCTATCTATATGTATATCTATCTATCTATCTATTTATATTACTATTTTTTGATTTGACTATATATCTATCTATGTATCTATTTATATACCTATCAATCTATATTTTTATCTATCTATCTGTCTATCTGTCTGTCAATCTGTCTATCAGGCTAATATCTATCTATCTATCTATTTAACTATCTATCTATCAATATAGAATTCTATCTATCAATTTATATGGTTCTCTTTCAATTTGTTTATCTATTTATCTATATATCTTCTAATCTATCTATCTACCTATTTGTCAATATGTCTAATATATATATATATATATATATATATATATATATATATATATATCTATCTATCTTTTTTTTCTATTTGTCTATTTGTCTATCTCTCTATCTATATTTTTGTCAACCTATATATTTGTTTATCTATTTATTTATATATTTGTCTATGTGTATATATATATATATATATATATCTATCTATCTATCTATATCTCTATATGTCTATATTTCAATATATAAATCTCTCTATCTGTCTCCTTGTTTCTCTATATATCTAACTATATAACTATCATTTATCTATATGTCAATTAGTCTATCAGTATATCTATTTATCTATCTCTCTAGTTATCAATCTCTCTATAAATCTCTGTATATGCCTATATATCAATCAGGATTTCTATGTATCTAATTATCTATATGTCTATCTATCTATTTATCTATCTATATTTATTTTTATCTATCTATATATCTATCTCTCTATCTATATGATATATCTATCTATTTATTTATCTATTTGTCTATCTATCTATCTATATATCTATCAGTCTATTTATATATCTATCTATATATCTGTCTATCTGTCTATCTATCTCATTATCTGTCTATTAGTCTAACAATCTATATATCAATCTGTGTATATATATATATATCTATCTATATATCTGCCTATCTATAAATATGTGTATTTGTTTATTTATGAATCTATTTACCTATTTATCTGTCTATATATTTTATGTCTAAATATTTATGTCTAACTACGTATATATATATATGTAACTATCTAACTATCTATCTTTCTATTTGTCTATCTCTCTAATTATTTCACTATCTTTTAATCTATCAATCTATTAGTCAATCTTTCTCTCTATCTATCTATATGTCTATCTATTTATATTTATCATTTATATATATATATATATATATATATATATATATATTTATTTATCTATCTATTTATATGCCTAGCAATATATGTTCTTTTCTGTTTATCTATCTATCTGTATATCAATCTATTATCTATCTATCTATCTATATATCTCACTTTATATCTATCTATCTATCTATCTATTTATATGTTTATCTTTAAATTTTTCTATCTATTTATCTTTATATCTACCAATTTATCTATCTATCTGGCTATCTATCTAAGTGTCTATCTCTTTATCAAAATATTTCACTATCTATCTATCAGTCTATCTGTCTACCTATGTATCATTCTAATTGTCACTCTTTTTCTCCACATATATAACTATCTAAATATCATTTGTCTATATGTCTATTATTCTATCTGCAAATCTATCTATCTATCTTTCTATAAATCACTATATCTGGCTATCTATCAATCATATTAGCTATTTATCTATCTATCTATATATTTATCTAGCTATTTGTCTATCTATCTTTCTTTTTATCTGTCTCTAATTTTATTAATCTTTTAGTTTATCAATCTATCTATCAACCTGTATATTTATCTATCTGTGTATCTGTACATCTATCTATCTATAAATATGTTTATCTTTCTATTTATCTATCAATTTACTTATCTATCTGTCTATCTATTTTATGTCTAAATATTTATATCTATCTACATCAATATATAAGTAACTATCTAACTATGTATCTTTCTATTTGTCTATATCTTTAATTATATAACTATCTTTAAATATATCTATCTATTAGTCAATCTTTTTCCCTATCTATCTATATGTCTATGTATCTATCTAACAATCTATCTATCTAATTATATTTGTTTCTTTCAATTTGTCTATATACCTATCTATCTATTTATATGCCTATCAATCTATGTTTTTATCTATCTGTCATTATGTCTATAAGTCTATTATATATCTAAATATCTATCTATCTAAGTATCTATCTATCTATCTATATATCAATCTATCAATCTATCTGATTATCTATCTATATATTAATCTATCTATTTATCTGGCTATCTATCTAAGTACCTAAGCCTATCTATCTATCTATCTGTCTATTTTGCTATCTATCTATCTATCTATTTCTTAATCCATTTATTAGTTTATCTAACTTTCTATCTATCGAACTAAATAACTATATATCTATCTATATATCTAACTTTCTAGCTAGCTATCTATCTTTATAAATGTCTATATATCTATCTATCTTTTTTCTATCTATCTGTCTATCTGTCTATATGTCTATCTCTGTATCCATCTATTTGTCTACCTTTCTATTTGTCTATCTATCTATTTGTATATTTTTATATATATCTATCTAGATATATATCAATATCTCTATGTGTTTATTTGTCAATATATATCTCTCTATCTATCTTTTTGACTATCAATCTATCAACCAATCTATCTATGTATCTAACTAACTTTCTATCTCTTTGTTTCTCTATATATCTAACTATCATTTGTCTATATGTATATTAGTCTATTTGTATATCTATCTATCTATCTATCTCATTATCTATCTATCTGCATATCTTTCTATCTACCAATCTATAAATCTATCTATTTGTCTATCTAATTATCTATATGTCTATTTATCTATTTATCTATCTATATTTATTTTTACCTATGTATATATCTATCTCTCTATCTATATATATATCTTTCAATTTTGATATCTATCTATCTATATATTTGTATATCTATCTATCTATCTTTTTATGTGTCTATCTATCTATCTTTTATAAATATATCTCTTTATCTGTCTATTAGTCTTTCAAACTATCAGTCTATTAATCTACTATCTATCTATATATCTCTCTATCTATATATCTATATATCTACCTATGTATAAATATTTTTATTTATATTTTTGTGTATCTATTTACCAATCTATCTATCTATCTTTTTATTTCTAAATATATATTTCTATCTATTTATATATATAACTAATTGTTTATGAATCTTATTATTTTTCTATCTCTCTAATGGTCTAACTATCTTTCGATCTAACAATCTATTAGTCTATCTTTCTCTCTATCTATCTGTTTATCTTTCTTTTTTTTAATTAGTCTATATATCAATCTATCTATCAATTTATATGTTAATCTATCTATGTTTTTATTTTTCTATCTATCTATCTGCTTATTTATCTATCTATCAGTCTATTATCTATCTATCTATTTATCTATCTATATATCTATCTATATCTATCTATATGTCTATCACATAATTTTTTATCTATTTATTTTAATATTTAAAAATCTATATATCTATCTATTTGGCTATCTATCTAATTACCTATCTATCTATCTGTCGATTTTTATATGTCTATCTGTCTATCTTTTTATGTGTCTATCTGTCTATCTGCCTCTCTATCTATCTTTTTATGTGTCTATCTGTCTATCTGCCTCTCTATCTATCTAACATCAATTTATATGTCTATCTATCTATCTGCCTATCTATCTATTTGTGTATATATCTATCTATCTATCTATATAAATATCAATCTAACTATCAATCTATATGTTTATCGATCTGCCCATCTATCTATTTGTGTTTATATCTATCAATCTATCTATCTACATATCCATCTTTCTAACTATCTATCTTTCAATCAATTAATCAATCATTCTGTCTATTTGTATATCTCTCTAACTATCTAACCAAATAACTATCTCTCTATCTATTTGTCGAACTAACTAACTATCTTTTTCTCTTTTAGTCTTTTAGTCTATCTAATTATATGTTATCTCTCTATCAATTATTTTTATATTTTTATTTGTTTATTTATCTATCTTCTATTTATCTATTTATTTATCAATCAATCTGTCTCTTTGTTTATATTTATATCTGTCTATTTCTCTATATAGCTATCTATTTATATATCTGCCTATTTATCTATCTATCTATTTGCCTATCTATCTTTCTGACTATCTATGTATCAATCAATCATTCTATCTGTTTATCTTTGTATTTTTTAGTCAATCTATATGTCTATCTATCTTTTTATCTATCTATCTATCTATTTATTTGTGAATATGTCTATCTATCTAAATATCTATTTATCTATCTCTGTATTTATCTATCTATCTATGTATTTATATATCTATCTACATATCTATCTATCTATTATCAATCGGGCTATCTGTCTAAGTATCTATCTATCTATCTATCTATGTGTTATCTATCCGTCTGTCTATCTTTCTGTCTATTTGTTTATCTATATATCTTTCTATCTATCTATCTATCTATATATCTATCGATCTATCTCTCTCACTATATATATATATATATATCTATTTATATCTCTATATGACTATCAATCAATCTATCTATCTGGCTATAAGTCTATGTATTTGTCTATGTATTTATCTATATGTCTTTATGTATGACTTTCTATCTTTCTATAAAATTGTCTATATATCTGTCGATCTATTTTTTAATCTATCTATCTATTTATCTATATGCCTATAAATCTTTCTACCTATCTATTTATTTGTTTGTTTGCCTATATATCTATCTATCTATCTATATTTCTATTTGTCTATCTGTCTATCTTTCAATCTACATATTTGCATATCTATCTATCTGAATATCTATTTTTCTATAGTTTAATCTATTTATTTTTTTATCTATCTATATATCTATCGTTCTATCTATCTATCATTGTATTTATTTGTCAATTAATCAATTTATCTATCTATCTATAAGCCAATCTATCTAAATGTCTAACTATCTAACTGTCTAACTATCTAACTGTCTAACTATCTTTGTGTCTATCAATTTATCTATCAAACTATCTAATTATCTTTCTAATAGACTTTTAGTCTATCTATCTTTCAACCTTATTGTCTATTAGTCTATCTGTCTTTCTCTCGATCTATCTATATGTCCAAATGTCTTTATGTTTATCTATCTATATATATATCTGTATATTTGTCTATCTTATTATCTTTATATCAACCTACCTATCTATCTATTTATATTTTATCTTTCTATATGTCTATCTGTATATTTGTCTTTCTATCTTTCTATGTATCTATCTATCTACCTATTTATCTATCTAACTATCGGACTATTAGTTTATTTGACTATATTACTATTTTCTATCTCTCTATTTATATTTTTGTCTATATGCCTATTTGCCTATTTTTATTTTGTTTATCTATCTATGTTTTTATTTGAATATGTGTTTATAAATCTATTTTCTATCTATATGTCTATCTATATGTCTGTCTGTCTATATGTATATCTATCTATCAGTCAATCTATGTATTTTTCTATCTATCTATCTATCTATCTATATATTATTCTATCTGTCTATCTGCATATATCTCTATCTTCCTATCTAAATATATTTTTAGGTGTTATGTGTCTATCAATCAATAAATTCATTTATCTATCTATCTAACTCTATATTTGTATTGTATCTATTTGTCTATTTATCTATATATCCATTTGTCTATCTATCTATCTATCTTTCTACCTATCTATTTTTATCTCTATTTATCTATATATCTGAATATTTGCTATCGATATTTGTTTATTTATCTATCTATCTATCTATCTACCTTCTTTGCTTACTAACTAACTATATGTCTATATGTCAAAAAGTTTATCTATCTATCTGTATATCTATTTATCTTTCTTTCTTTCATTCTCTATTTGTCAATTTATGAATCTATATATCTTTCTATTTATCTTTCTTTTTGTCAATTTTTCTATTTGTCTATGTCTCTATATTTATCTATTTATTATCTGTTTGTCTATCTATCTATCTAATTATCTATTTATTTATCTATCTGTTTATCTGTCAATCTCTCTATCTTATATATGTCTATCTATCTATTTTTCTATCTAACTATATTTGTATATGTATATCTATCTATCTAAGTATTTATCTAATAATTTGTCTAGCTATTTTTCTATATATCTCTCTATCTATTTACCTATCTATCTATCTATCTATATCTATGTTGATCTATCTTTATATCTGTTTGTCTATCTATCTATCTATACATCTATCAATCTATATATTTGTATCTATTTCTTTATTTCTCAATATGCCAATCTATATATCTATCTTTCTAGTAATTATTATATCTATATATCTATCTATTAATCTATTAATCTTAAAAACTATCTATGCAACTATTTATCTATCTTTTTATCTATCTGACTATGTATCTATCTGTATATCTACATATCTTACGTTCTATCTATCTATCAATCTCTCTATCTTTCTATCTATAAATTTATCTATCTATTTGAATGTCTATTTTTCTATCTCTATATTTGTCTATTTGTCTGTTTGTCTAAACTATCTTTCAATCTATTTATCTGTCTATTTGTTTATTTGTATTTCTATCAATTTGTCTATTTGTTTATCTATCCTTATATCTGTCAATCAATCAATCTATCTATCTATTTATCTATATGCATATTTGTTTATCTATCTATATGTCTATCTATCTATATATATCTATTTTTCTAACTACCTATATTTCTATCTATATATATATCTATCTGGAAATTAATATATCTATATATCTATCTATCTGTCTGTCTATTTGTCTATATATATATATATATAAATATATATATATCTATTTATCTATCTAACTATTTATTTATTTGGATATCTATCTTTCTCTTTATCTATCTATCTATCTATTCATCTATCTTTTAATTTATTTATTTATCTTTCAGTGTCTGTGATAATATGACTACCTTTCTATATATTTATCTATTTGTCTATCTACATATCAACCTATCTACCAATTTGTCTATTTGTCTAAATGTCAAACTATATATCTATCTATCTGTCTGTCTATCTGTCTATTTGTCAATCTTTTTATCTATCTATCTATCTATCTGTATATTTTTCTATCTCTTTATATATTTAACTCTTTCTATCTAAATGACTATATGTTTATCAGTCTATATGTCTATGTATCTATCTATATTTTTCTTTATCTATCTATATTTGATTAGTTGTATATCTTTATATGTCTATCTATATTAATATCTATATATCTAACTTTTTATCTATCTAGATGTATATTTATTTATATATCTATTTGTTTATTTAACTATCTATCTATTTGTTTATTTGTCCATCCATCTATCATCTCTCTTTCTATATATCAATCTATTATCTGTCTATCTATTTATCTATATATTAGTCTATCTGCATATCTATTTATTTTCTTATTCATCTATATGTCTATATATATATATATATAAGTCATTCTATCTATCAATCTATCTATGTATATAATTATTTGTGTACTTATCGATCTATCTATCTTTCTATTTATTTTTCTATCTATCTATCAATCTATGTTTCTATTTCTTGCCTATCTAATTATTTCTATATCTATCTATCTGTCTATTTGTGTATCTATAAATCTATCAATCTATAAATCTAATTATCTTTTTATCTACCTATCTATCTTTTTGCCTATTTGTCTACCTATCTATATGTCTATCTAGTAAATTATCTAACAATGTTTCTATCTATCAATCTATTAGTCATCAGTCTATCTAACCTTCTATCAATATATTTCTCTATGTGTCTAATTCTTTATTTATCTATCTGTCTATTTATTTATCGATCTATCTTTCTATATGTCTTTATGTCTATATATATCTTTCTATATGTCTATGTATCTATCTATATATCTATCAATCTTTCTGTCAATCTATCTATCTATTTGTATATAAGTTTATATTTATATCTATCTATCCTTGTATCTATTTTGCTATCTATTCATTTATTTATATATCTATTTATATGTCTATCTGTCTATCTATCTTTGTGTCTATTTGTTTATCTGTATATCTTTTATTTATCTATCTTTCTATCTGATTATCTATATATCTATCTATCTATCTATATAACTCTTTATCTATCTATCATTATAATTATCTTATATTTATTTGTCTATCTATCAATCAGTATGTCTATTTTCTAATTATTGCCTATATTTCTATATGTATAAATTTATAAATGTCTATTTGTCCATAGGTTTATGCGTCTATATGTTTATCTTAATATTTGCCTATCTATCTATTTGACTATATATATATTTTCGTTTATGACTATCTGGCTATCTATCAGTGTCTATCTATCATTTTACCTATTTCTAATATAACTATATGTCTATATCTATATATGTTGATTTTTGATTTATCTAACTATATAACAATCTTGCTATTTATCTCTCTATCATTCTTTTTATCTAACTTTCTATCTATCTATTTATCTATCTAACTATCTATCTATCTATCTATATTTCTATCTATTTATTTGCTCATCTGCCTATATATCTATCTGACTATTTATCTATATACCTATAAGAATATCAGTCTATTAGTAAATTTTTCTTTCTGCATATATAGCTATCTGTTATCTTTCTAACTGTCTTTATATCTATCTATCTCTTTATCTTACTATCAATCTATTTATTTGTCTATCATTCTATTAACTATCTATGTATTTGACTTTCTGTTTATCTGACTATACACTATTTAAATATCTTTATATCTATGTATCTATGTACATATTTACATTTCTACATATCTGTCTATCTATCTATTTGTCCATCTATCTATCTGTATATGTTGTAATATGTATATCTATCTATTTATCTATATATCTATATATCTATTTGTCTTTTTATCTATCTATTTGTTTATTTGTTTATTTTTAATTCTGTTTATCTATCAATCTGCCTAACTACTTATCTACCTATACATGTTTCTGTCTCTCTATCAATTAGTCTATTTTTATATCTGTCTCAATATATCTATCTATTAATCTATCTATCTAGTAGTCTATATATCTATATAGCTATCTGTCTATTTGTCTATCGATCTATATATTTGTATATTTTTCTTACTACCTATCTTTATATCGATCTATCTATTTATTTATATATTTGTCAATCTAACTTTCTATCTATTTGCTTATGTAACTATTTTGTCTATTTGTATCTCTGCTTATCTATCTTTCTGACTATCTATTTATCTAACTATCAGTCAATCTAACTATCTAACTATCTATCAATCTACCTATCTACCTAGTTGTTTATATGTCTATTTGTCTATATGTCTATATGTATATATGTCTGTCTATCTATCTATCAATCTTTTTATCTATATATATATATATCTATATATCTTTCTATATATCTTAATATAAATCTAATGATCTTATAATATGTATATCTATCTATTTGTATAACTATCTTTCTATTTGTCTATTTATATATCTATCTATAAGTCTATTTGTCCATCTAACTATATATCTATTTATTTATCTATCTATCTGTCTATCTATCTTTCTCTCTAACTAAATATCATTATATCTATCTATCTTACTTACAATCTATCTGTATATCATCCTATCTATTTATCTAGCTCTCTATCTATCTATCTACCTATCTATCTATGTTTCTATTTATCTATCTATATAGCTATCTATGTGTCTATCAATCTACTTGTCTATTTGTCTAACTATCTATAGGCTTATCTTTATATTTTTCTATCTATCTATTTAACTATATATGAAACTATCTAGCTGTCAATTTGTCTAACTATTTAATTGTTTGATTATCTATCTGTTTATCTATTTATATATCAATATAATTATATTTTTGTCTATTAGTGTATTTGTCTATCAGTCTATCTATCTATTTATATATCTATATATATGTATATTTATCTATATATCTACATGTCTATCTGTCTATTTAGCTATATGTTTATCAATTTATCTAACAACTACCTATCTATCTATCTATCTATCTATATTTCTATGTATCTGTTAATTATCTATCTATCCATTTGCTTATCTTCCAATTTGTCTATATCTCTATCTCTCAATATGTGTATTTTTCAATTTGACTATACGGAAATCTATTTTTTGTCCATTTGGCTATTTGACTATATGTCTTTCAATTTGTATTTCTATATATATATATATATATATAACTTTGTATCTATCAAACTACTTATCTATCAATCTATCAGCCTATCTATCTACCTGTCTATGTTTCTATATTTCTATTTGTGTTTATGTCTATCTGTCTGTCTATAAACATGTCTATCTATTTGTAAATTTTCTATATGTCAATCTGTCTATTTGTCTAAATGTCTTAATATCTATAAATCTATTTATTTAACTATCTAACTATTTATGTCTCTTTCTATATTTCTTTATAACAATTTAATTATCTATCCATCTATTAGTCAATATGTGTAATGTCTCTCCATATATCAATCTATATTTTGTTCAATATGTCTATTTGTATATCTATATATTTCTCTTTTATATATCTATCTATCTATCTAGCTTTTTATTTATATATCTATGTTTCAATCAATCTATCTTTTTTGTCAATATGTCTATCTTTCATCTGTTTATCTATTTATCTGTCTATCTAAATATCTATCATTCTATATGTCTATCTTTATATCTATCTATCTGTCGATCTATCTATCTGTTATTCTTTCTATCTATCAATCATTCTATATGTCTAACTATCAATCTATCTAACTATCTAAATATCTATTTGTCTATCTATTTTTTATCCATATATCTATTTGTTTAACTATCTAATAGTCTATATGTCGATGTATTTATCTGTCTATTTATTTATTTTTTTATCTATCCATCTATCAAACTCTCCATCTATCTAATAATCTAACTATCTATCTCCCTATTTATCTATTTATCTATCTAACTATCTATATATATGTTTATTTGTCATCTACCTATTTGCCTATCCATCCATCCATCCATCTATCTATCTACACATCTATCTTTGTATTTATATATCTATCTATCACTCTATTTTATTATATGTTTATTTTTCTATTAGTCTATATATCTACTTATCTATCTATCTATTTGTCTATATGTCTATTTGCCTATTTGTTTATCTATATATCTATCTTTCTATTTATTTGTATATCTGTCTATCTATATATATGTCTATCTATGTATATGTTTATTTATCTATCTATCTATCTATATGTCTATTAATCTATCTATACGTCTACCAATTTGTCAAACACTCTATTTGTCTTTATATCAACTATCTATCTTTCTATCTATCTATCTGTTTCTAAGTCTATTTGAGTGTGTGTATATATATATATATATATCTATCTATCTATAATTTTGTCTATCTATCTATATATATATCTATCTATCTGTGATCTATCCATCTATGTATCAATGTATTTGTCTATCTTTCTATCTATATATTTGTGTATCTATTTATTTATCCATTTATCTGTATATGTGTCTATGTGTCTATCATTCTATCTATCTTTTATCTATTTATCAATATATATATATCTATCTATCTATCTATCTATCTATCTTTATATCTATATATATGTCTATCTCTTTAAATGTATATCTATCTATTAGTCTACCTCTCTATATAACATCTATTTATCTGTCTATAAGTCATCTATCTATCTATTTGTCTATCTGTCTATTTGTATATCTGTAGATCTTTCTATCTATCTATCTATATATCAATCTATTATTCTATCTAGATGTATATTTCTCTATCTGTATATCTATATATATCTTTATCTATCTATATGTCTATATGACTATCTGATTACCTATCTATTAATCTTTCTTTCTATATGTATTTTTATCTATATACCTATATATATATATATATATATATATATATATCTATCTATTTATCTATCTATCTATCTGACTTTCTATCTCACTATCTATATGCTTATTTGTCTATCTTGTTATTTGTATATCTAAATAACTATCTTTGCATCTATCTATCTATTTATCTATTTGTGTATCTGTCTATCTATTTGAATATATATATATATATATATATACACCTATCTATATGTCTGTCTCTCTATCTATTTGTCTATCTATCTATCTCTCTTTTTGTGAATCTTGCTATTTGTCTATGTGTCTATCTCCCCATGTGTCTTTCTTTCTCTTTATCTATCTATCTATCTATTTATCTATCTATATGTTTATCTTTTGTTTATCTATTGATATTTCTATCTATCTATCTGTCTATCTGACTATCTCTTATCTATCTATTTTTAAATCTATATGTCTATCAATCTATCTATTTGTCTATTTTTCTATTCATCTATTTATCTATCTATATATCTATGTATCTATCTATTTGTCTATCTAACTTATCATATAACTATTTATCAAATATATAATTCTATTTCTAACTATTTGTCGATCAGTCTATCTATATATATATATATCTATCTATCTATATATGAATCTATCTATCTTTCAAACTATTTATATATCTAACTTTCTATCTAACTATCTACTATCTATCTATCTACCCATCTATCTATCTACCTATAAATAAATAAATAAATATATATATATATATATATATATATATATATATATCTCTCTCTCTCTATCTATCTATATAAGTTTTTATCTATCTTTCTATCTGCCTATTTATCTATCAATAAATCAATCCATATATTTTTCTTTTTATTTATCAATTAATCAATCTATCTATCGAACTATAGTTCTATCTTTTAGTTTATAAGTCAAAGTGTCTATCTTTGTATCTATATATATATATATATATATATCTATCTATCTATCTATCTATCTAAATCTATATATTAATCTTCCTATTTGTTTATAAATATATGTGCCTATCCATCTATTTGTCTATTTTGTATCTGACTATCTATCTTTTTTTCTTTCAGTATATCTATCTATCTATCTATCTATATATATGTTTATCTATGTATCTATCTTTCTATTTGTATATATGTTAATCTATCTATATGTATATCGATCTATCTGAGTATCTGTATATCTTTCTATCTTTCTAGATATGTTTTTGTCTATATGTCTATATGTGTACTAGACTATCTGGAAATATATTTATCTATCTTTCTAACAAATATGTCTATATGTCTTTCATTTTATCTATGTATTTGTATATCTGCCTATATGTCTATCTATTGATCTGTCTATTTATTTATCTCTCTATATATCTTTCTATCTATATGTGTATTTATCTCTCTATACATATATTTCCTATATGTGTATATATCTTAATCGATATATATATATATATATATATATATATTTCTGTCTATCTATATATTTATCATTATCTCTATCTATCTATCTATCTGTCTATATGTCTATATATATATATATATATATATATATATATATGTTTGTCTATCTATAGTGTTATTTCTTTATTTGTCTATCTATTTATCTATCTATTTGTCTATCTCTTTATCTCTTTATCTATCTATCTATTTATATGCCTACCTATTTATATGCCTATCTATTTATCATTCTATTTGTTGATCAATTTATCTATATATTTATCTATCTATAAATCTGTCTATCTATCTTTATACATTCTTGTCTATTTGTCTTTTTATGTATTGATTTGTCATTATGTTTATCAATCTATATCTCACTTATCTATTTGTCTATATATCTATCTATCTATCTATTTGTATATTTCTTCATATATCTACTTGTCTATCTTTCAAACTATGTATCTATCAATCACACAATCTAAAAATCTATATTCCTGGCTATCTATCTATCGATCTGTCTATCTGTCTAACTATCTATTTGATAAATTGTATATCTATATAACTATATAACAATGTTTCTATCTATCAGACTACTAGTCTATCTTTTTATTGGTCTATCTATCAATCAATCTGTCTATCTGTCTATGTATCTATCTGTCTACGAATCTATTTATCTAATTATCTATCTATCTTTTAGTCATTGTCTCTCTATCTATAAACTTATCTACATATCTTCCTATCTGTCTAGATGTCTATCTGTCTATCTATCATCCTATTTATCTTTTCAATCTATTTAGACTTATATCTATCTATCTATCCTATCTATTTATCTATCTATTTGTCTATATGACTATTTATATATCTATCTTTATAACTATCTTTCTATCTTTCTACTTGTTTATCATCTATCAATCTATTTGTCTATTTATCTATCTCTCATTCTATATGTCTCTCTGTCTCTCTATCTCTCTCTCTCTATATATCAAACTATCTATCTATCCATCAATCTATCTGTATATCTATATATCTATCTATAAATCATTCTAACAATCTTTTTGATTATCTATTTATCTATAATATATCTAAATATCTAACTATTTATCAATCTTTTTATCTGTCTAATTGTTTATCTATCTATCATTCTATTTGTCTATCTATTTGTCTATCCATATGTATGTCTATGTGTTTATATTCTTATCGATCTATCTATTTATCATTCAATCTATCTTTCTATTTATCTATATATCTATATGTCAATCAATATATTAATATATCTGTCTATCAATCAATCTATCTATATATCTATTTGTTTATCTATCTATCTCATTATTTATCTAGCTATTTATCTATTTATATGTTTATCTTTCTATCGATCTATATGTCTATTTCTCTATCTATCTATCTGTCTATATTTCTATGTGTTTGTTTATATATTTATATATATGTTAATCTATCAATATGTTTATAGGTCTATTTGAATATTTGTCTATTTGTCTACATATCTATCTATCTATCCATTTATCTAACTATCCAATTTTATAACTATCTATCTATTTAAGTATCTATCTAAGTTTCTCGCTATCTTTCTGTCATTTAGTCCTTTTTCCTATCAGTCTACCAGTCTATCTTTCTATCATTCTTTTTGTCTATATATCTATCTATCTATTTGTCTATTTATCTATCTCTTATCTATTTATCTATTAATCTATCTTCGTGTCTATCTATTTATCTATCTTTTATCTATCTATCTGTCTATTTATCTATATATATATTAGTCTATTTAACTAATTAGTTATCTGTATATCTATCTATCAACCTATACATTTATCAATCTATCAATTGGTAAATCTATTTATCTGTCTATCTATCTATCTTTCTATTTGTCTAACTATATAACTATCTATTTGTGTATCTATCTAACTATAAAAGTATGTTTCTATCTATCAATCTAATAGTCTATCTTTTTATCTATCTATATATCTATTTATCTATCTATCTATGTGTTTGTCTATATAATTATCTATCTATATGTCAATCAGTCTTTCTATCTCTCTTCCAAACTACCTATTTGCATATCTATCTAAATATCTATATCTTTATCGATCCATCTATTTATCTATCTATCTCTCTAACTATCTATTTTCTATCTAATTATCTTTAAATTTATTTATCTATCTATCTATTTATCTATCTATATATCAGTATATCTATCTATCTTTATATCTATTTATCTTTCTTTCTATCTTTCTATCTTTCTATCTATATTTCATTTATCAATCTATTGGTCTATTTATCTTTATATCAATCATTTTATCTATCTATCTATCTATGTATCTTTTTACCTATCTAACAATCTATCTTTCTATTTTTCTATCTATTGATCTATCTATCTATCTTTTGACCTATCTAACAATCTATCTTTCTATCTATCTATATTTCTATCTATCTATCTATCTATCGATATGTAAATCTGTCTATATATCTATCTATCGATCTCTTTATTTGTCTATTTGTTTATCTATAAATTAGTTTAATAATCTATCTATCTATTTATATATCTATTTGTATATATCTATATCTGTCTATCTATCTATCTATCACAATATCTATTTGAATATCTGTCTATGTATCTATATGTTTTTCTATCTTTTTATCATTCAATCATTCAATATATATATATTTATATATACATATATCTATCTATCTCTTTATATGTCAATCAATTTTATAGTCTCTTTGTTTATATATCTGTTTGTCTATCTATCTATCTATTTATCTATCTATCTATCATCTATCTAATAAAAATATATATATATATATCTATCTAATGTATATATATCTATATGTCTATCTGTCTATCTCTCTATTTAACTATCTTTCTATGTGTTTGTCTATCTTTCTATCTCTATTTCAATCTATCTATATGTGTATGTGTGTATATGTCTATTTTTCTATCTATCTATCTATCTATCATTTTATCAATCTATTATCTGTCTATGTGTCTAACTATCTTTTAGTATAATTATCTAACTATTTATCTTTCTATCTCATTATCTATCTAACTCTCTACATATTTTATATCTATTAGCATTTTAGTCTATTAGCCTATAAGTAATTTTATCTATAATTCTTTTTGGTTATCTATAATCTGTCTATCTATTTATCTAAATATCTATTTGTCTATATATGTATATGTGCATCTATTTATCTATCTTATTTCTTATCTATCTATCTTTCTATCTATGTGACTATCTATATATCTATCTATCTGTCTATCTTGATATCTTTCCAATTATCTGCATATCTACTTATATTATATATGACTATTTGTCTAACTATATATGTCTCTAGCTATCTATCTACATATTTTTCTATCTGTTTATCAATCAATTTATCAATTGATTTATATGTCTATCATTATGTCATATCTTTCTATCTATAAAATTTTTTTTGTTTATCCATTTTTTAATCTTTCTATCTGTATATATATATAGTTATCTATCTATCTGTCTGTCTATCTATATGTCTATCTTTATATCAATCTATTTGTGAATCTATATATCTATCTATATATCTATTTCTATATCTATCTATCTATATTACTATCTGTCTACCTATCAATCTATCTATAGATATGTCTATCTATCTAAATATCTATATATCAATTTTTCTATCTATTTATTTGTTTATTTGTCTAGCTATCTATCTGTCTATAAGTCTATCTGTCTATATGACTATCTATCTATTTATTTATCTATATTTCTATCTATATGTCTATTTATCCATCTGTCTATCTATCTATCTATGTTTCTTTCTTTCTTTCTTCTTTATTTACATCTATATGCATATATTTCATTCTATCTATATGTTTATCTATTTATCTATCAATATATATATATATATATATATATATATATATATATATATATATATATTCTATTTATCTATTAGACTATCTATCTTTTAATCTATCTATCTATTTGTCTACCACTTTATTTGTCTATATGTCAATTTGTCTATATGTCTATCTTTTTATATGATTAAAATTTTTATCTATCTATTTAATTGATAATCAAAATTTCTCTCTCTATATATCTGTATATCTATCTATCTATCTATCTATTTGTCTATATATCTATATATCTATCGATATGTCTATCTATTTATCTATCCATAAATCTATCAATTTGTCAATTTGTCAATTTGTCTATATGTCAAGTATCAATCTATATTTCTATCTATCTATCTATCTATCTATCTATCTATTTGTCTACATGTCAACCTATTTATCTATCTACCATTCTATCTATCTATCTATCAAATCTATCTATCTGTTTGTCTACTTATATGCCTATTTATCAATCAATCAATCTATCTATCTATCTGTACATCTATCAATCTATCTATCTTCTATCTATCTATCTGTCTGTTGATCTATGTTTCTATCTATCTATCTATTTACCAATCTATATATCTATCTATCTATCTTATTTGTATATTTCTCTATATTTCTATCTATTTCAATATATTGATCTATCTATCTATCTATCTTTCTTTCTTTCTATCTCTTTATCTATATATCCCTCAATTAATCAATCTATCTCTCTATCTCTCTATCTCTCTATATATTTATCTATCTATCTATCTACCTATCTATCTATCTATATGTCAATCAATTTATCAGACTTTCAGTCTTTCTATCTATGTGTCTACCTATTTATGTCTCTTTCTATCTATACTAAAATCTATATTTTTTTTTAATTTTTATCTGTTTATCTATCTATTTATCTTTGTGTCTTTCAATTTATTTGTATATCTTTCAATTTGTTTATGAGTTTATCTATCTATATATATGTTTATATGTCTATCTGTCTATCTATCTATCTATTTATTTATCTATATGTTACTCATATATATTGGTAAATGTCTATATGTTTATCTATCTATCTATCTATATTTTTATCTATCATCTATCCATCTATTAATTTATATATCAATCTAACTATATAACCATCTATATGTCTAACTATCTATCTATCTAACTATATATCAATCTAACTTTCTAACTATGTTTCTATTTATCTGTCTTTATATCTATAAGTATATTAGCCTATCAATCTTTCTGTTTATCTATCTATTAATATATATATATATATGTCTATTTGTCTATTTGTCTATCTGTGTATCTTTTTATTTGTCTATCTACCTATCTATCTATTTGTATAATTGTTTATATGGCTATCTATCTATCTGACATGTCTATCTATCTATTTGTCTATCTGCCTATAGGCTTATATGTATATCTATATATTTATCTATCTTTTTATTTCTCTAATTTTTTCTCTCAATAAATCTAACTATCTAAGTGTCTATCTATCTATCTATAAATCTATCTACATATCTTTCTAACTAGATTTCTATCTATCATTCTAATAGTGTATCAATCTATAAGTCTAACTATCTATGTATCTATTTATCTATATGTGTATCTATCTTTATATCAATCTATTCTATCTATAATAACTAACTATTTATCTATTTGTCTATCTATCTATCTAACTATATGTCTATCTAACTATCTATCTATTTTATTATATGTTAATCTGTATATCTCTTTATTTTCTTATTAGACTCTCTATCTATCTACTAATTTGTCTATTTTTCCATCTCTCTATCTATCTATTTTTCTATCAGCCTATTTATCTTTCTATATATATATATATATATATATATATATCTAATAGTCTATCAGTCTATAAGTCTATTTATCTATGTATCAATTTGACTATCTGTGTATTTATCTATCTGTCTATCTAAGTGTCTATCTATCTATCTATCTGCCTATCTATCAATTTGTCTATCTTTCTATCTAAATATTCGTCTATCTAACTATCTATCTATTTGACTATATGTCTATCTGTATATCTCTCGGTTTTCCTATCTGCCTATCTATCTACTAATTTGTCTATTTGTCTATCTCTCTACCTGTCTATTTGTCTATCTGTCTTTCTATCTATTTATTTTTCTATATATCTGTCTATCTATATTTTCGTATAAAAGTCTATATATCTATCTATCGATATATCTTTCTAATTATCTATCTATATATTTGTCTATCTATAAATAAATTAATCAATCAATATATCTATCTACCTAACTATCTGTCTATTTGTCTATCATCCATCACTCTAAAAATAAATACATCTATCTGTTTATTTGTCTATCTATCTATCTGTCTATATGTCTATCTATCTATCTATCTGTCTATCTATTTATTTGTCTATTTCTCTATCTATCTATATATCTATCTATATATCTATCTATATAAGTATATGTATATCTATCTGTCTATCTTTCTATAATTATATATATATATTTGACTATCTATCTATCAATGTGTCTATCTATATGCCTTTCTATCTATCTATTTATGTGTCTATCTGTCTATTTATCTATTTGTCTATCTATCTATCTATTTGTCTTTTTGTCTATTTCTCAATATGTCTATCTATTTATCTATATATCTAAATATCGACATGTCTACCTTTCTAGCTATCTATCTATCTATTTTCTTTGTATATCTATCTATCAGCCTATTTACCTATCTACATATCTACTTATCTCTCTATCATCTATATGTTTATTTATTTATCTGTATATCAATTTATCTATCTATATATCTATCTGTCTAACTATCTATCTTTCTATATGTCTCTCTTATTAGGGTTCTAGTAAATTTCATATCATAATTTTTTTATGGGTTAGGAACCAACCAATGATCCAAGTGAAGATAATTTAATATTAGACAAATATGTTGCCTATTGTTGTGTAGAAAAAAAAACTTTTGATTTTGAATGGTTTGGTTGGATCCTAGCACAGTCAAGTTTTTGTGCCTCTAACGGTATCCATATAAACGTATTTTTGTTATTTCTCTATTTTTTTATCTCTCCCAATATATAAAACATTTATTTTTTTTTACACTTTACTAAATGGATGTGTCATTTACTAAAAGGATGTGTCATTTACTAAAAGTATATGTCATTAATAACACATATTTCTAAAAGGTTGTGTCATTAAATAAGATAGAGCAATTAGGGCTTTAAATTTGGGTCTGTTATAAAGGTTTAGACATCTACTAATTGGAGCAAACTCTTTAATTCAAATAGCCAAAGATTTAAAACTAATTTTTTTAAAAAAAGTTTTTTTTATTATTATGCCCTCTCTTTTGCCAGAGGAATACCATTTGTACAAGCTAATACTACCCTTTTACCTTTTACACCCTTTCTCAAATACAAAAGATAAAACATAGCTCTATATATTTATACTTTTGATTCTCTTCATTTAACTATGTATTATGAAGAATGTTTGCTCGTTTTGATGCACTTTTTTGGACTTTTCTTGTTCAAACTATATTTGTGGTCTTTTACTGCCTTTCATGCCTTTATTTGGCTCTTTTACTTTGCTTTTTCAACATCAATTGTTTAAGATGTACACCTCTCGCTGCTCCATATACCTTGGCTTTTTGTTGACACTTCGCCCCCTTGTTGCCTTAGTCCTTTTACCGAGCCCCCCCTACTTGACAGGCCCCCTTGGTTCTTGTAGGTGTTTATACATACTCTTACCACTTTAGCATGATCCTTTATCTACAACATTAACACCCCAAAACAACCAATACCATGCATATTATTATAGTTATTATTCTCTTACCACTCTGTGAATATGATGAGGCTTCACTCCATGTCCCTTCTGTAGACTTTGCTGTAAAAAGACTACCCTTACATACTCATACATGCGCATATACTGCCCTATACAGACTCTTGCCGCCTTTAACATTATTACAAACAAGTTACAGACTCTATTTTCTAGCTCATTACACTTCAAGTTCAACAAATTACAAGCAATACTTAGACAAAATACATAAGCTGTCATCAATACTCAAGTAAATATAAGTTATATTATTGCATCTATACCCTTACCAACTTGTGTCTGCTTGCCTGTTGGGGCTTCATTCAGGAGGCCTTCTACAGTCATCCTGCCCAATGCCTCTTTTTTTTAAATATTTATATCTCATTCTTCAAGCTGGCCCTTTTCCCCCATCAGGACTAAGAAGATTTTCAATTATGTCTTGCCACCGCCTACATTTGTCTTGATAAACTGCAATAGAGTGCAATAAAGAGAAACAAAAAGCATATACCAAAGCAAAAAAATTATTCCACTAAATTTTTCCTTTAACTTTTATTTTATTCTTTTAATTTTGAACTCTAATATAAGGAAATCCTATTTTGTCGAGTCTTATTAATCCTTTATACTTATCTGGAATGCTATTCTCATCGAATTCCTGAAAACCTTTCCTCATACCTTCCTCTGCTAATTTGTCTGCAAGCACATTAGCTTCCCTAAATATGTGAATAATTTCTCTTTTGAGTTCAATTACTAATTTTTTTATCTTATTAATATCTTCATCTAACCTCCATAGCTCTATTTTATCTTGCACCAAGTCTACTAATAGACTCGAGTCTACCTATATTTGAATTTTGCAGAACCCATTTTCTTTGCAAATTTGAATACCCTTATATAGGGCCATTATTTCTGAGTGCAAGACTGAAGAGACTATTCCTCTCATTGTAAATGTCTTAATTATACTACCTTCCTCATTTCTTATTACTCCTCCACCTCCTGTCATTCCCATGTCTCTTTTAAAGCTTCCATCTGTATTCAAGATAAAGTAGTCATTTAGAGACTTTCTCCACTTAATAATTTTAATAGCTTGTGGTTTTTTATTGCTTGTGGATAGGCCCCATGACTTTTTTTCATCAATTTCTTTATTTTTTAGTTTTATCGGGTTGTATGCCGTTATGAATGCGCTCTCTTTTAATCTCTTCTAAGATGTTCTCATAGCTCATCGGGATATTCTCAAAATGACTTTTATTTCTAGCTTTCCATATGCTCCATATTGTAATATGAGGGATATATTGTCTGAGCCATTTGAGTATTTTATTCTTGGTGCGCTTTTGATCCCAATTTTCTAATCTATCAATAAGATTTCTTGCTTCTGTTTTAATTTCTGCTTCTATTTCTAGTCTGCCCCACAATTTATCAGCTATTGTTCCTGTAGAAAATAAGTGCTCAATACTTTCTATCTCCTTTCTACAACATTCGCATCTAGAGGCTAGCCTTATTCCATTTCTTTGTATATTCTCATCTACCGGTATGGCTTTTGCATGGAGTTTCCACACAAATAAGTTAATTTTCTGTGAGATCTTTTTTATCCATAATCTTTCGTAAATATCCTACGACTACCTTTTTCTTCTTACTATGTTTTTTGCGGTCTTTAATGTGAAAATTCCTTGAGAGTTAAGCTTCAATTTCCATCCTTTACTTGTCATAATCGCATGATTTTCTACAATATTTTTCTGTCTACTAATCAGTTTCCAACTTTTTGACGCCTTTTTAAAGTTAACTGGCTTATCACCTAGCCCGTATCTAGCTTTTATATATGCAGCCCAAAGACTCCCATTTTCTTTTAATTTCTATCAGTTCTTGCAAGCCCATGCTTTAGTTATATCTTCTAGCGTGGAAAATCCTAATCCAGCTTCTTCCTTAGGGTAGCATAAATCTTGTCATTTTTTCTAGTGAAACTTATTTTTTCTTTCTTTTTTCCCCCATAGGAAATTTGCCATTTCTCTTTCTATTTTTTAAACTATGCTTTTTGGTGGCTGCGTCGACATTAAACATTCGCTAGGGAATTTTGAAGTACATGTGTTATAAGTGTAATTCTTTCTGCCATACTTAACAGGTTCTCCTTCCAACTTGTGATTTTATTTCTTATCTTATCCACTAAGAATGATAAGTATGCCTCCTTCACTCTTCCTTCATAAATTGGGCATCCTAGATATATAAGAACACCATTTTCTTGCACGAAACCTGTGATTCTACTAATCCTTTGAGAGGTAATTTCTGATGTATTTTTGGACGTGAGAAATTGACATTTATTTTTATTCAATGCTTGTATTGTTTCTTCCTCCAAGGACTGCAAATGTATCATCATATTTTTCAATGATTTACTACTGGCATTTGTGAAGATGATAATATCATCCGCATATGCCTAGAGGTGTCAAACGGGCCGGCCCAGCATGGCACGGCCCGTTTTTCACGTGCCCAGCCGTGCTTCCGTGCCGTGCCGGGCACGACACGGTTTTTTAAATTCGGGCACGGCACGGCCCGTGGGCACAGCAAGGCCGTGTCGTGCCGTGCCGGCCCGCTCGGGCACGGGCGCACGGCAAGGCAGGGCAGGCGGGGCGGGGCGGGGTCTGTTTGGACCCGACCCGCGGTCTTTTTACCGGGGGCGGGGCCCGGTTGGGTCACGAGTCACGACGCAGGCACGAGGGCCGGCATGCCGGGCACGGCCATGCCGGCACGGCCTGGTTTGTTCGCCCGGGCCCGGCACGGGCCCGGGCACGTTTTTTTATCGTGCCGGGCCGGCCCAGGCACGGCCGAACCGTGCCGTGCCTCGTGCTGGGCCGGGCCGGGCCGGCCCGTTTGACACCTCTACATATGCCAGACAATTTACAGGAGGAGTGTGCTTGGGCTGCTTGAAAGCAACAATTTTACACCTTCTCATTTTCTCTTTTAAGCTTACTATAAATAATTCTAAGTATATGTTGAATAAAGAAGGGGAGAGAGGGTCTTCCTGTCTAAGTCCTCTTGTTGGTTTAAGTTCACCACCTACCTGTCCATTTAATAGAAGTTTTACCCATGCACTTGAGACACACCTATACATCAAATCTATCCAGTATTCTGAGAAACCCAACTTTCTCATGAGATAACATAAAACATCTCATTCTACTTTATTGAAAGCTTTAGCCAAATCCAGTTTCAAAATAACATTTCCTCCTCTCACTTTTGTTCCTATTTCTCTCATCATTTCTGATGCTAAGTTTATATTTTCCACCATCAATCTGTTTTTTACAAAGCCTACCTGCTCAGGCGATATAGTATTAGGGAGAATATTGCTTATTATATTCTGTAATATTTTAGTTATAATTTTAAAGATAGAATTACATAAACTATTTGGACTATAATCCTCCTCCCTCTGTGGGTTATCTCTCTTAGGTATCAACACAGTGAAGGAAATAGCCCAAGATTTTGGAATTTCAGCACCTACAAAAATCCATGCAATGGCTGCAAGTAGATCAGTTTTAATGATATCCCAACTTCGTCGAAATAAACCATTATTCCGGCCATCCGAACCTGCAACACTTTGTCTGCACTGAATACAGCTTCTTTAAGCTCTTCTTCCTTCAGAGGTTCACCTAATAGATCATTATCCTTTTCTGAGACTTTTTACAATGGTTTCCATTACCTTATTTTTTCTAACCATGCCTTGTCCGCCTAAGATATTTTTGAAGTGATTATGTAATACATTTTTTATCTCCTCCTTCTTTTCTATCCAATCCCCATTTGTTGACCTCAACCCTTTTATTTTACTTTTTGAATTTTAATTTTTTCCATTACATTAAAAAATGTTGTATTTTATCTCCGACTTTTAACCACTTAACTTTCACCCTCTACTTCCAGAAGACTTCCTCCATGTGCATTTTGAGTCTCAATTCTCCTCTAGCTTTACTGAGTTTTATTCTATCCTCTTGACTATAAGTTTGTTCATTTTTTATTTCTAAAGTAGCCACTTCTTGTTCAGCTTCCTAAATTTTTTTATTTAAATTTCCAAATACCTCCTTATTCCATTTGTTCAAAGTCCATCTTAAGCTACGTAGTTTTTGAGCTAAGATTTGTATCGGGTTCCCCAAGAATGAATTCTCCCATGTTTCCCTTACTACTTTATCATATTCCTTACGCAATCCCCACATATTTTGAAAGATGAAGCCTTTATGACTACTCTTGCTTTCTTGGAAGGATAACAGAAGCGAGCTATGATCTGAACAGGTTCTATTTAAATGTTTGACCTTTATTCCTCCCAACTTATCCAGCCATTGCGAGTTAAAAAGAACTCTGTCTAGCATGGACCAAATTGCCCCTCTCTTTCTCTAGTTATTACTCCATGTGTAATTCAATCCTAAGAAATCTGTTTCCAAAAGATTCGCTCTAGCAATAGCCTCATTAAACTGGGCTATTACTGTCGTATCCGGATGTCTTCCACCTTTTTTCTCGTTGCTGTTTCTAATCGCATTAAAATCTCCTCCGATGATCCATGGGGAGTTTCTTGTGGCTAAACTCTCCATCTCCTTCCATAGGGGTTTTCTTCCCTCCTTCGTATTCTTCGCATAGACTGCCGAGAAAATTGATGTTGGTTGTTTTTGGAAATTAAAAGTAATTATTTGCTCATCTTCCACAACTACCTCTAAATCTATGTTCTTTCTTCACATAACCCATAACTTACTGTCATGGTTTGAGAAAGCCTTATCTAAGCCGATCTTCCCTTTATATTTCTCTAATTGATTTCTGTCCACCATTGGTTTAGCTAGAATAACAATTTTTAAATTATGAATTTTAATTAATCTTTTAATTCTATTTATTGTTGGAGCATTCACCACTCCTCTTATATTCCAAAATAAGCTATTAAACATATCTACGTATCCCTAGCTTGAGCTCTTGTAATACATTTACTTTCATACTTCAAGTTTTTGTATTTTTTCCTATTTCTAGTGGGCTTACTTGAGCTAGACGGCACTATTTCAAATTTCTTTAGTACGCTTATCTTTTCTAAGCTTCTTCCCATTTGCTTGACTTTTTCTATAGCTGATTGTTTATCTTGTGGGCTATCCTTGTGCATTTCCTGCTTTGAAGATATTAAATCCTCATAACAAAAATTATAATTCAGATTACTTACCTTTTTTTTATTATTAATGCAAGGCCAACTTTTCGCCTCTGACTCTTCTTCTGAAAGTAAATCATCCTCCTCCCAATTAAAAGGCTTCATATTCTCTTCTAACTCTGCTTTTCCTCTAACTTCTATCCTCTTCTTTCTAAGATTTATCATGTTTTCTTTCCCCCTTTTTCTACCCCAACGACCCACTTCTCTTCTTCAAGCCACCTTCTAATTTCTTCTCTCTTCTTCCTTCCTAGAACTTTTCTCCGTCTCATCTCACCCCCCTCCCCCCTTTTCCCTCATTTCTACTTCTTATTCACTCTCTTCTGCCCCCGCCCCCCTTCTCCCTGCCTCTTTTCCACCTCCCCTTCTTTCTATTTCTCCCTTATATTTCTGCCCGTGTGTTCCTGCCCCTCTGCCTTTAGGTTCCACTCTGCTTCATTATCCTCCTTCCCTCCTATTTCTGTGGAATCCTTCTCCTCTATTCCTTGTTCTAAGCTCTGTTTCTATACCTCATCACATGTGTTCTCCCCTCTACTCCTTCTCACCCATACTTCTTTTTCCTTTTATTTCCCTTACTCCATTTCCCCAACATGCAGTCATCCTGCCCATGCCCTAGTTTAAGGAAACTTAGATAGTAAAATGGCATGGCCTCTGGGGTAGTTTCCTGCCAGAAGCCATTAGCAAGATCAGTGCCTATCCACACCCTCTTCGGAGGGGGAGACTTGAGGTCAGTTTCTACGCATATTCTAGCCATGCTTGGCCTCGTCATCAAAGTCGTGGCTTCATCCAGTAGAAGTGGAGTTCCCAAACAGCAAGCATTCGAGTAGAGAGATTGCTTATTAAACAGATGAATGGGGAGTTTGGGTAATGAGAACCATACCGGTGTGATAGAGGACTTCTCCAATGGTGAAAATTCTAGCGTCCACTTGAAGACTCGCATTGGATAGCCCACTATGTTCCATGTTCTTCTAAGCCAAACTTTGAGGAAGTCATCCTCTTCTCTGAATTGCAGGAACGTGTGCTTACCATCGTAGTTAGCTATCTTGACCCTTTCGCGCAGCTTTAAGGAAGCAACAAAATCATATATGTCTTTGAAATTGGGCCTTCCGTGTGAGAATTTAGCAATGAGGGTGTGTTTGAACGGAGCAGCAAGCTTGTTCATCTCATCATTTGAAAAAAATATCGCCGGGGTTCCTTCTTTCGTGACAAATTTTGGATACAAGACCTCCGGTTCATTAATATTGTAGGAGAAGGACTTTTTGATGAAAAGGGAGCTAATTGGCTCCATTTTCATCTTCAAATTGAGTTTGTTTTGCACAACAATGGAGTTTTCTCTCTCTAAAACTATATCTTTCTCTCTCTAAAACTGTATCTTTCTCTCTCTAGAAGTTGAGAGAAGATTTAAAACTAATTTTAGACTTAAGATTAGGCCTAGTTTATTTTTGTTTATATAAAATAAAATGAACTCCAAATATAAATACATTTTCATAACATTGAGAGTGACTTTAAAATGTAATTTTATAGAAACAAGCAATGAGTACCATTTAGCAATACATCATTACTATGCAAGTGACGAAAATATAATAGATTCGACTTAACCTAATTTTATGACTTATTTTATTATATGACTTAGTCTTTTTTTCCCATGATATTTAGATTGATATATGAGGCATGAATCAGCGTCATCCTCATATTAATCTATATGTTTTTTGATCTTTGAGTAAACTAACTTAAACAAATAAGCTATAATCTCATATTGACTTATTTGAGCATGACCATGTATTTTAGTAGTCAAACTCAATCAAGGGGCCAACTGATATCATTTCCATTACATAAAAGAGACAAATTCCATCTAGATAAATCACATCACTATACATAATTTATTGTATACCTAGTAAATAACTTTATAACCATCTTTGTTATAGGTGGCATTTATTGAATTTAAAGTATACAACTACTTATATAGGGAACTGTAGTGACTTTAATTCAAAGGACAATTGATATTAATAATCACTATTAGAATGTGTATGACACTTATATAATAATACAAGCAACATTCTCAAAGCAATATAGTTCAGTTTATGTTCTACAACATATACTCATTTGTTAACTTAATATCTCGTATTAGTTAACCTTCTTGCTAGTCTTATTGTATTAATATTTTCCTTGAATGTTAATACTTGACTTGGAACAATTTAGACTAGTATTCCATAGAAAATATCACACTAAAGCATTATTATATTAATCAAAGATTTGCATAGATTTAAATAAATATAATAATCATAAAATGATGTCTATCTATCTATCTATATTTCAATGTGTCTATCTGTCAATTTTTCTATATGTTATCAATGTATCTATCTATCTATGATTTGTCTAATTATCTAATTATCTAACAATCTAACAATATATCTATTTGTATAACTATATAACTATCTTTCAATGTATTAGTCTATCTATCTATGTATCATTGTAATTATCTATTTATCTATGATTGTAATTATCTATGTATAAATCTATTCGTTTATATATCTATTTGTCTAATTATTTATCTGTATATCTATCTATCTATCTATTTGTCTATCTATCTATTTGTCTATCTATCTTTCTGTCTATCTGTCTATCAACCTATTAGTCTATCTATTTATTTATCTGTCTATCTATCTATATGTCTATATAACTATTTATTAATCTATATAAAAATATATTTATCTATCTAAATATCAATATGTTTATATGTCAAACAATCTATCAGTCTATTTATCTATCTGTCTCTTTATCTATATCTCTCTTTGTCTATCTATGTATATGCCTATGTAACTATCTATGTATCTATTTATCTATCTTCTATCGATTTGTGTATCTATCAAATTGTCTATCTATTTATCTATATATATATATATATATATGTCTATATGCCTATTGGTATATCTATCATATTTGTCTATTTATGTATTTTTCTATTTATCTATTTATATTTATGTTTATCTATCTATCTGTCTATCTATTTATATGTCTACATGTGTATCTATTTATCTATTTATTAGTATATCTGTCCATGTGTCTATCAATCAATCAATCTATCTATCTATATTTCCATCGCTCTGTCTATATGTCTATCTATCTATATGCATTATATCTATCTATTAATTAATCAATCTTCTATATGAGCATCTATTTATCAGTCTAACAATGTAACTTTCTAACTATCTATTTGTTTATTTGTCTATCTATCTAACTATCTAACTATCTTTCTATCTATCAATATTTCTATCAATCTATGAGCCTATCTATCTATCATATATCTTTATAACTGGCAATTTGCCTATCTATCTATATATCTATCTATCAGTGTATCTATCAATTTGTCTATATATGTATCAATCAATCTGTCTATCTACCAATCAATCAATCTATCTATCTGTCTATCTTTCTATTAGTCTATATGTTTATTTATCTGTCTTTATATATATATATCTATCTCTCGATTTGTATACCTGTCTATCTATCTATTTGTCTATCTATCTATATGTCTAGCTATCTATTTATCTATCTATTTGTTTATCTATCTATGTGTATATCTATCTATATGTCTATTTATCTATCTTTCAATGAATATGCCTATGAGTCAATATATCAATATATCTATTTGTATATTTCTTTATTTGTCTTTCGATCTAACTGTCAATCTGTTTATTAATATACCGACTGATAGACAGATTGATAGACATGTTGATAAATAGATAGATAGAGATACAAATAGAAAGTTAGAAAGAATGATAGATAGATAGAGATACAAATAGATAATTAGAAAGATAGATTATTAGACATATAAATAGATATTTTGATACAAAGATATATAGATAGATAAATAGATTGATAGACAAATAGATAGACAGAAAGATCAACAGACAAATAGATAGATAGATAGATATATAGATAGATACACAAATATATAGACACATATAGACATATAGATAGACATATAGATAAACACATAGATAGACATATAGATAGACATATAGATAGACAAATAGATATATAGAAAGATAGAAAGACTGATAGGTAGGTAGGTAGATATATATATATACTAATAAATAGGCAAATAGATATACTGATAAATAGATAGATATATATATATAGATAGTTATAGATAGATAGAAAGAAATAAAGATAGATATATATATATAATAGATAGTTAGAGAGACAGAAAGATAGATATATAGATAAATATATAGATAGATAGACATATAAACAAATAGACAGACCATAACACTAACAGACATATAGATAGACTTGTACATAGATAGATAAATAGATAAAAAGGCAGTCAGATAGAATGATAGGAAGTAAGATAGATAGACAGATATATAAATAGATTAATAGAAAGATTGATAGATTGATTAATAGAATTGGTGATAGATAGATTTTTATATAGATATATAGATTGATTGATTAATAATTAGATAAAAATATACATAGATATATAGATAGATATATATACATATAGATAGTTAGATAGACAAATAGATAGATAGATAGATAGATAGATATGTAGGTAGACAGAAAGATAGATAGCTAGATAGATTAGCTAGATAGATAGATAGATAGATAAAGAGATAGAAAAATCAATAGATAAACAAATAGATAGATAGATAGATAGATAGAAAATTAAATATATAGATGGATAGATAAATAAATAGACTGATAGATAGATAGACTGACTGACTGATAGATAGATAGATAGATAGACAGATACATACATAGATAGATAGAAAGATATATTGATAGATAGATTGTTTGACAAATAGAAAGATAGATAAATATATCGATAGAGATAGATAGATATATAGATATATTGATAGATAAATAGATAGACATATAGATAGATAAATAAATAAATAAATATATTGATAGATAAATAGATAGGAAAATAGATAGATCGACAAATAGACAGATAGATAAATAGGCTGGTAGGTAGGCAAGTAGTCGGGCATGTAGTCAAGCAGGTAGAGTATCAAGCACGCAAAGTAGACAGATAGATAGGTAGGTAGAAAGCCAAACAATAAGACAAATAGATAGACAAACAAATAAATAAACAAAAACACAAAGTGATAGACAAACAATCAAACAAATCGAAAAACACATAGACAAATTGACATATATATAGTTAGTTTGATAACCTTATTGATAGACAGATAGATAGACAGATTGATAGAAAGATTGATTAACAAATAGATAGATAGATAATTAGACACATTGATAGACATATAGATAGACAGATAGATAAATAAATAGATAGACAGACAAATATATATATATAGATAGACTTTTAGATAGATACATAGATCGATATATAGATAGATATATAGATAGATTGATTGATAGATAGAGGGATAGACTGATAGATAAATAGATAGATAGAAAGATCGATAAACAAATTGAAAGAAATAAAGAAAGAAAGAAAGATAGATATATAGACAAATACAAAGAAATATAGATAGACAATTAGATAGACATATAGATAGAGATAAGATAGACAATTAGATAGATACACTACAAGAAAAAACCCAAATAACTAATGAAAAATTCCCTAGCTAAATAGGGGGTTTCCATCCCTAAACAGGATATAACAACGAATTAGCGATGAAATCCCTCCCAAATCTAAAGTGCCATTCGGTAAAAATTAATGAGGAAAAGAGTCCCTAGCTAAAATAATGATTACCCTAGCTAAATTAGCAAGGGAGAAATCCCTAGCAATTTTCATTCCAAAACTATTTTAAAAATTTTATTTTTTTTTCAAAAAATTTAATTTAATAATTAAATATTTCTAAATTAAATTGAATAAAAACAAAAACTATAAATGATAATCTATAAATAACAAAAAAATAAAATCATTTAATAAATTATTTTGATATAATATTTTACATAATTAAAACACAAACATAACAAAATTTTATTACATCTTATTCATCAATGTATCTACCTACAATGCATAAAGTATAATCTATCCATGCATTGACATTGCTTTCTCCCCCTCAGCTCTTCCGATCACCATCTTTCTGCTACAACAAAGCTATCCGAGTCATAGTGAGTCATGTCTAGTAAACACCCCTTCACTTATACAAGCTTCCTATGGGAAACAATGCGGTACCATATCTATACAAAATTTAAACCAGTCAATAAAATCAAAATAAATAAATAAATATATGTTTTGATAAAAATATAATACTATAGTGTATATGTACATATATACTACAATGTATATATATATATACTAGCATTTCACTAGTTACATATATTATTGTAGTATTTGTACATATAAACTGCAGTATTATATGTAAATAAACACTTAGTACATATAAACTCAGTATATATGTACATATAATACTCAAGTATTATACGTACATATACTAAATTTATAGATACGTATATATTCAATATATTTGTACGTATATACTTAGTATATACTTATGTATATATTGAGTATTTATATATGTATATACCGAGTATATATGTTTGTATATACTGAGTATATATGTAAGTATATACTCAATATATATGTACATATATACTGAGTATATACGTATGTATATACTTAAGTATATTCTCAGTATATACGTACGTATATATAGAGTATGAACGTACGTACATACCTAGTATATACGTTCGTATATACCAAGTATATATGTAGGTATATTCCGAGTATATACATACATACATATATACTGTAGTATATACGTACATATATACTTAGTATGTACTATAGTATATACTCAATATATACATACTTTAATACAATAGTATATACGTACATACATACTATAGTACATATACGTACATATAATATATACATATATACTTAGTACATATATGTACGTATATACGTACATATATGTACAATACTATAGTACATATATACTCGGTACATATATACTATAGTAAATATATACGTACGTATTTATTGTTGTTGCTTCTGCTACTGCCACTGATAATGAAAGTGGGGTGGGCGATGATGCTATACTGATTAAGTTCCCTACCAACCACTCATTTTGAGATTGAGCAAATTTTTGATGAGGCAGCTAGCTACCCTCCCAAAACAGGACTCGAAATTCTTCCTAGCACTTAGAGCCTGTAAAAATCAGGTAATGTTATATTTTTCCTTTCGATTGAATATAGTTTTGTGAAATCTAATAAAATTACACGACACTACATGGGCATCATCATCATCATCATTCTAAGACCTAGTACAATTAGAACCAATCATTGCAAAACCTACAACAAGAAAAATTATTTCTTCATACATACGCTTTGTATATCTACACAATTACTAAAAGCCTTTATCAGCATCTGTCTATCTTTGTCTGCAAGGCTAGCCTAAATGAGAAATATCTTCATTCCACAGCTTTGGCGAAGGTCTAATATCCATAGCTTTTATAACCTGTATCGGTAAGCAATTCATGATGATGACCAGACCAGCCCTAACAATTATATATTCAAATGTGTGTGTGTGTGTGTAAATGAGTGTGTATGTATGACAAAATATACATGTTTACAAATAAATATATGCACCCACTTATGTATATACTAAGTATATACATAGGTTTATACTATAGTATATACATACGTATATACTCAGAATATACATACATATATACCAAGTATATAAGTACGTATATACTAAAGTATATATGTATGTATAAATTGAGTATATGTACATATATACTCAGTATATATGAACATATTTACTCAGTATTTACATACATATATAGTCAGTATATCTGAACATATATACTTGGTATATACGTATAGATATACTTAGAATATACATACATATATAATCAGTATATACATACATATATAGTGTAGTATATATGTACTTATATACTACAGTATTATATGTACGTATATATAATCACATAGCCTTAGATGACACACCCACACAATTACATTCATGCAATACATATAACATCAAAGACAACAAATGGAAATATTCTAGGGCTGAAAAAACACACATATACGTTTCTCAACATGGTTAGCATCTTTTAGTTCTTTGTCATCTAGTATTCTCCACATATAGAGAACATTGTTACACTTGCGCATGGAGCATAACGTTAAGCATTTACAAACCAATAAAGAACACAACCCTATGCCATTGATAAATAAATAGACAAGCACAAGCAAAACCAACTACCATTTGCTAGAAATTTCACACAACGATATAATAATGAGCATATTTTTAAATTACTAAATCAAGATGACTTCAAGATTTCTAGTGAACAATCCATCAAAATATTTTTCTAAGTTGCCCAGCATCATGCATTAGTCCATGGGTAATTATACGAAAGTTAGAAAGTGACAAATAAAAGGGAAATAGAAGTTGAAATAACAACAGGTTGCATGGTATTGAATTTTTCCATACCATTAGGTTAATTTAGGAAATTTAATGGCTATTAACATTTCAAAAATTTAATTGCACTGATGAGCAATAAAAAGTAGTCATAGATCTAAACTATGACAACACAGATCTGCACAAAATAAGAGTGTCAAGAACAAACTCGCGTCTGCGTGGGACCATAATTTTTTCATTCATCTCACGGCTTCAAAACCTAAGGTGTTGTTCCCTAGCACCAAAAGGACTAGCCAAACCTTTTACATACCTAGAATAAGCTAAAATTCTACACAAATTATTTGGGGACACACAAATATATTCATAGATATATAAAAATAGTAATTATAGACAAGAACAACCACAAATCTAAGTTGATAGTCATACAACATCAACAAATATCTAAAAGATGTCTATCAATGATGTTTAGAGAGAAAGAGAGAACAAAAATAAAATGTTTCAGAAATAATAAAGATAATAGAAGCTTTCCCACCTTTTGATCCAGCTGAAATCGGTAAATATGGGACACATGCCTTCGATGGACCGTGGTAATATCTGAATGCTTTGAATCATATTTTTTTCATGCGTCTCACATTAATTGTCCTGCAAAGATTCATTATAAGGTTAATCAGTAAAGTAAAGAAGAAAACTAGAATAAAAAAAGTTGAAACCTCCAAAAAAATCTTATCATGTTTTGCTATACATAGACAAAAATCAAAAACAATTCAAAAATAATTCTGATATGAAATCATCCTCATAATTAGTTGGTGATTTTGTGCCAGCCTCTCCTACGAGGTTTCGTAGTTAGATCTCAGACTATTATCTGTCATGTAAATGCTGCTAACTGTGCCTCCATATAGGACATCTGCTAATGCAATACATTCTTAATTTCTTTCATCTCATCATTCATTTCTTTAATTTCTTGCTTTCATCTATCAAATGAGTAATTTGCTAATCCTTCTCTTCTTTCATTTATTACATTTCTTCCTTCGAATGAGTAATCTAATCTTCCTTCCCTTCTTTCATTTTCTGTATTTCTTCCATCAAATTAGTAATCTACTCATCCTTCATTTTTCACATTTCTTCCTTCAAAGGAGATATCTTTTCATCCTTCTCTTACATTTATGTCTCCATAACTTCAAAATATTAATTTGATTTAATTACTTGTTGTTCGACTGCCTCATTCACCAATGCTGTGACAGATGAATTAGAAGCCCGACTACTACAATAAAATGTCACTCCCTTCGAGTCGATGCCGTATACTCACTACTTCTTATGAACTCCTATGATTTCCTAATAGATAGGATCATAGTCAATTTGTTGAAGATCCATAAAACCCTCAACTTATTGAGAAGCATATAGTTATGTATATATATATATATATAGTTAAACATATAGTTATGTATGTGTGTGTGTGTGTGTGTGTGTGTGTATACATATATATACACATACAAGTAGTTATATGTATTTATACATAAATATATACAAAGTTATATACAAATATATAGATTTACATATATGTGTACATAGTTACAAATATAGTTATATTTAATTATATAGAGTTTTATATAATTATACAAATATTTATATATAATTATACACATATAGTTAAACAAAATGTTGTAAGTTATAATACATGTAATTATAAATATAGTTATATGTGGTTATACATATAGTTACACATATAGTTAAAATTATATTTATACATGTAGGTTTATATATATTTTTATATAATTTTATATATTTATACATATAGTTATGTATATGTATAGATATAGTAAAATACTTTTTTATATACTAATATATACAAATATATATTAAATATAAGTTGTAAATTATATATTTAAATATAGTTATGTAAAAAGCTTTTATAGTTATACATATAGTAAGATACAATTATTTATAGTTATATATTATTATACATATAATATATATCGTTATAGATAGTTATATATAATTAAACAAATAGTTATATATAGATATATTCATACAAGTAGTTATAAGTAGTATACATAAATGTATACAAAGTTATAAACAAAAATATAGATTTACATATATGCATACATATATGTATACATAGTTATAAATATAGTTATATTTAATTATATATAGTTTTATATAGTTATACAAATATATATAAATAATTATACACATATAGTTAAACATATGTTGTATGTTGTTATACAGTAATTATAAATATGGCTACATGTGATTATACATATAGTTACACATATAATTATACTTATATTTAAACATGTTGGTATAAATATGTTTTTATTTAATTGTATATATGTGTACATATTGTTATCTATAGGTATAGATATAATAAAATACATTTTTATATACTACTATATAAAAAAGTATATTAAATATATGTTTCTAATTATATATTTATATATAGTTATGTATAATGTTTTTTTAGTAATACATTTATGCAAATAAAATTATTTATAGTTATATGTTCTTATTCCTATAGTATATATAGTGAAAAATAAAGTCATATATAGTTAAACATATAGTTATATATAGATATATTCATATACGTAGTCATATGTTGTTATACATAAATGTATACAAAGTTATAATCAATTATATAGAATTACATATATGTATGCATATATGTGTACATAGTTACAAATACAATTATATTTATTTATATAGAGTGTTACATAGTTACACAATTATTTATATAAAGTTATACACATTTAGTTGAACTTTATGTTGTATGTTCTTATACATGTAATTATAAATAAAATTACATGTGGTTATACATATAGTTGCACATATAGTTATACTTATATTTATACATGTAGGTATATATATTTTTTCATATAATTTTATATATTTATCCAATAAGTTATGTATAGGTATAGATATAGTAAAATACTTTTTTATTTACTAATATATACAAATTTTTATTAAATATAAGTTGTAAATTATATATTTAAATATAATTATGTATAAAGCTTTTATAGTTATACATATAGTAAGATACAAGTATTTATAGTTATATATTAGTATACATATAATATATATAGTTATAAATCGTTATATATAATTAAACATATAGTTATATATATATATATATATGCATACAAGTAGTTATAATTAGATATACATAAATGTATACAACATTATAAATAACTATTTAGATTTTATTATATGAATACATATATGTATATATAGTTACAAATATAGTTATATTTAATTATATAAAGTTTTACATAGTTATACAAATATTCATATATAGTTATACACATATAGTTATAAATATATATCACTACAATAAAATGTTTATTTACCAAGGGAAATTTAGCTAGGGATCAATCCCTAGCTAAATTATGAAAGATTAGCTTGGGAATAATAATGGAATTTTGATTTTACATTGAAATTAAAATTTGCAATAGATTAGCGATGGAAATGGTCGAATGAAAAATTTCCCTACAAATATTTTCGTAAATTCCGCACGAAAAAAATTAGGGAATTTAGCGATGAGTTTAGCAATGAAAGTTTTTTACATAATTATGAGTGACGTATTTTATTGACAGATTTTCATGAGCTAATTAGATAGCGATATTATCCGTCACTAATATTTTCGTAAATTCCGCGCAAAGAAAAGAGAGAAATTTAGCGATGGATTTTCCCTAGCTAATTAGATCCCGACAAAGTCCGTCGCTAATATTTTCATATATTCCATGCAAAGAAAAGTGGAGAATCCAGTGATGGATTTACCGACGGATTATCCCTAGCTAATTTAAATCCATCACAAAATAATTATCTTAATTTATTTTTTATGAGTTTATATATAATGGAAGTGATAATTCCTTAAATATTTATTTTTTCAAAATATATGCATTTAGCTAGGGATAATTCCCAAGCTATTTGGGTTAGTTATAATTTCCATCGCTAATATTTTATGATATTTTTTATGCATCATTTATTTTATTATTTTATATAATTTTTTAAATTAAAGGTATATCATGGCTTATAGATAAGCGTCATTTAAAGACACAATCTCCTCATATAATAATAATAAAAATGATATTTAAAAAAATTAATAAATATATAAATACGAATAAAAATTTATATTAAATATGATTAAAATAAAGATTTTTTTATCATAATTTAATTACAAAATTATACTAATTTTTTCTAAAATATTATTTATGATATTTAAATATTATGTATTAAAAAAATATTATATAATTTATTTATATAATTATAAAATTTTAAAAATGTTTTAATTAGTAAAAAAAATAAAATTACCACTAATAAAAAACTAAAATAAACAATTGTTTGATTAATAAAAAAATTATAAAAATATATGAATAAACGAATAAACAAGTATATATTTATAAAAATAAGTTTAATAAAAAATATTTTTATGATTATAGAAATATTTTAAAAATATAATGACTAAAAGATTTGAAATTTTTGATTTATAAAAAAATTTAAATTTATCATAAAAATTTAAAAGAAAAAAAAGTTGATATTTTAAGATTAATATATTGATGTTTTTAATTACATCAAAAAAATTTGATTATTAAAAAATTAATATTACAGTGTAGTTAATTAAATGAACACTTCAAACATTAAAATTTATATTGACTAAAAGATTCCAAATTTTATACTTTTATAATTATTTCAATTATATAATAAAAAATAAATACAATTCTTATAAATTTATAACTATATTATATATTATATTATATATATATATATATATATATATATGAATACTTTTATATTATATAATATTATTTTATTTATTTATTAAATAATATCATTTATGGTTAAATAAAAATCTATTTCAATTATTTTTTTTAATTATTCAATTTTAATAATTTTATTTTAGTCATATTTTATTGTATTTTATTTTATATATATTTACATCCATTTTAGTATTTATATAAAGTTTCATTAAAAAAATGCTAAGTCATTAACACTCGGCAATTTTTTAATCTTTTAAACGACGAAGGAGAGGCAAGACGTGACTATGGGAGCAACCTAAATCTATCTCTTCTTGTTACCAGGTAATATTATCATTGTTCTTCTCCTTCGGAATGCTATATACATATCTCCGGCTTTCTCAATTTAATTACCACTAATGGATTTCATTTTTACTAAAAAATTCGAGAATTAACTTTTTTTTATTTTCCCCAATTTTTCTTCTTTTGTTTCTATTTTCATATCACCTATATGATTTTGACTCTACAACATTAATGAAACAATAAATTATCAGTGTAATCTTTGTTTTTTTATTATTTAAATTTTTAGGGTTTTATTGATTTCAAATACTAAATGTTTGCATTTGTTTTCTCCTTCTATAACTTAAAAAATTAAATAATGCTTTATGTTTTCTGCTTTTATAACTTAAGAAAAAACAAACTTAATGTTAATGGGTTCTATTTTTGTTGTCTCCGAATATATTATAAATAAATAATAGTATATATAAACTTTTATATATGTATATAATCATATGAAATTATATATAAATGTCAATACATTTATATATATAAATGTATTACATTAAATTAAAACACTAATATGTTTATATTAACATATAATGTTATATATAAATATATATATATGTTTTAATGTTTTAAATAGTTATAAAATATTTACATATCCATTTATATAATTTTTTATATAAAATTATATTACATAAATTGTTTATGCATTTTTGTAAACATTTATATAACGTATTAATTTTTATATAAATATAGAATATTTATAATGTTTATATAAATGTGATAAATATACTATATAATATTTATAATGTTATAATATATATATATATATATATATATATATATATATAAATATATATATGAAATATTTAAAAAATATTTTAAACACAAATATTATATCTAACACTTGTTTAATTATATAATCATATGCCTTTATATATAAAAGTATTTATAGCTATATTTATAATTATGTAAACTATTTTATAACTATATTTATAACTATACATAACTAATTTTTAAACTATATAATAATGTATAACTATATGTATACTTTTATATAACTATATTTCTAACATAATATACTATATGTATAATAATATTACCTATATATAATTATATTTTACTAAATGTACAACTATATAAATGTTAT
>JAREIK010018049.1:0-38831 GCA_029783825.1 Sapria himalayana | reverse complement strand
TTGTATAGTAGATGGCACCTAAAGGACATGGTCATGGTGGAGGTGGACATGGACGGAGTACTGGACCAAATCCATCTAGTATTTTACACCATTTTGCAAATTCAGTACCATCTCATACCCACCATATCCAGACATCAACATCACAATCACCATCTCCATTTCCATCACCATCACCATCATTGACACCTTTACTATCACCTTTATCAGATATAAGCTCATTACCCATTACCATTCATGAACACACTTTTGATCCATCACCATCTTTAATACTCATTTTACACCAATATTTCTTCCATTTACATAACCATCGACAATATCAATGTTGTGCCTTACTCTATATTCAGTGCTAAGTTAGTAATTGAGATTGAGGCTAAAAGGTATAAAAAATATGTAAATATTACTTGAATAAAAAATTATGATGTTATTGTTAGTGGTTTTTTGTATAGGTTTTTTCCATCTCACATCTGTTCGGCAAAAGAGTCAAATTTAATGACTTTCAGGTAAAAATAATGCAATAAAAGCATTGAAAATTAATTATCTAATTAGTTAACTATTATCTTGATTATTTTTCAAGCAGTAAATAATTATGTCATTGTTATTAATAATTTTTTTTGTGATTTTTCTATATATAGAATCCTTCCAAATGGGCTCCCAAATTTGATGGAAAGATAAAGTTATTTTGGGAGAGCAAAGCTGCTGAATGATATTCTAATTTTTGTTCATAAATTGAAGAAATAAAAAAATGCCTGATTTTATATCTGAGGATGACTGGCCAGAGTGGCTTAAGCATTGGGGGGAGCTAGATGTGAAAATTAATTAGAGATTTCTAGCAAAAAATGACGAATTAAGTTAGCCGGACTAGGTATAGGAATGTCTCGCCACAAAGGAGGGTCAAAGTTGAACTTTGAGCATGCTCGAGATTTGGTACAATTTTAAAAATTAAAAATTTATATATTTAGTGGTTATACTCATAGTCTTAATAAATAAAATTTGCTCATGGTTTTATTAATTTTGTTATAGTTTTTATAATTTATTATTTTATGATTTAATAAATACATACTCTATGGTGGAGAATTGAGTAGAGATTCTAATTTTTAATGAGATTTTCAGAAAGATGTATGTGAAGAAAATGGATGGTCAGTTTGTTGACAATAAGTTTCAGATAATTGCTATAAGAATCTATTATATTAATAAAATTTTATAGTACTATAAAAAATTTTAAAAGTTGTTTGGAATGCAAAATATTAAATTTATTTTATGTATATCTATAATAGTATTTTTCAATATTTTATCACAGGAACTAATGGAGTGTGACAGCTGCTTCTCAACAAGTTGAGGGTTCTATGGACCTTCAACCAATTGACTATGATCCTATGTATTTGGAGACCATAGAAGGTCATAAGAAGTAGGAGTGTAGACATCTACTCGACGGGAGTGGTTTTTTGTTGTAGTAGTTGTGATTCTAATTCATCTATCACAGCAATGGTGGATGAGATGGTCGAACAAGTATGAAAACTAATGAATGTTTTGAATTCTAGAGACAAAAATGAAAGAGAATGATGAGTAGATATCTTATTTGAAGGAAGAAATGCAGGAAATGAAAAAAGAGAAGGATGAGCAGACTACTCATTTGAAGGAAGAAATGTAGGAAATAAAGAAAAGAAGGATGAGTAGATTACTAATTTGAAGGAAGAAATACAAGAATTAAAGAAATGATTAAAGAGATGAACGAAATTAAGAATATAATACAATAGCAGATGTCCTATATGGGGTCACATTTAGTGCATGACATGACAAATAGCATTTCGAGATCCATCTACAAAACCACACAAGAGAGGCTAGCACAAATTAACCAACTAATTATGAGGATGATTTTGTATCATAATTATTTCTGAATAGTTTTTAATGTTTGTCTATGATATCAAAATAAGATGAGATCTTTTTTGAGGTATCAATTTTTTATATCCTAGTTTTGTTCATTGATATGCTGATTAACCTAATAATGAATCTTTGTAGGACATCTGATGTGAGACACATGAATAATTCTGATTAAAAGCATTCAGAACTTTGTCATGGTCTTTTCCAAGCATGAGTCCCATCTTTACTAATCTCTGCTAGATCAAAAAGGAAGCCAAGCTTCTATTATCTTCATTATTCCTGAAAAATTTTATTTTTTTCACTCATTTTCTCTCTCTCTAAACATTATTGTTAGACATATTTTAGTTATTTCTTTAAGTTGTATAACTATCAACATAAGATTTGTGTTTATTAATGCCTATAATTAATATTTTTAAATATATGTGAATATGTTTGTGTGTACCTAAATATTTTGGGTAAAGTTTTATCATAATATAGGTATGTAAAAGGCTTGGCTAGTCCTCCTAGTGCTGGGAACATCATGTTAGCTTCTGAAGTTTTGAGATGAAAGAAAAAATTTTAGTCCAACGTAGTCATAGGTTTGTTCTTGACACACTTATTGCATGTAGATCTACATTATCACTGTTCAGATCTGTGACTGGTTATTATTGATCATCTATGGAATTAAATTGTTGAAATGTTAATAGCCATTATGATTACTAATGAAATTCAATTAAATGAGTTCATTTTTCTTGTTCTCCTTCTTTTTCATGTTCATAGTTTCATGGATGACGAAGAGCTGAACATGAGGAACTATGGCTCTTATGCGCCATTTTTCCAAGAAAATTTTGGTTTGCATCTAATACCTAGCATGGGAGACCATGACACTAAACCTTTCTTTCCATGACATTATATTAACAACTTTTTGGTTAATGCCAATAATTCATTCAATCCCCACGAATGCGTTGTCTCCAACACTTCTCTTGCACTACAATACATGAGAGATGACTGGATAAATTAGAGATATAAGTTTTTGAAGTTTTGTGCCATCTTTATGAAGTATAAATGGGATAATACTAATTTGTTGTAGTTTTGTGTCATCTGCGGCTATGTCATTATATTTATGCGTGTATATATGTATATATATACTATAGTATATATGTACATATATACTCATTATAATATATATTGTAGTAGATGTGTACATATATAGTTAGTATCATATATACTACAATATATATGTATATATATAGAGTATATATGTACATAAACTAGTGTAGTATATATTACATATAGACTACACTATTATATGTACATATATACTACAGTATATATGTACGTATATACTACAATATTATATGCACATATATATGCAGTATATATGTACATATATACTCAGTATTAACATACATATATATTGTAGTATATACGTACATACTAAATTTGATGCCATGATCACTAAGAAATTAGAGTAGTTTTTTATTTCTATTCGAATTTGATACTTGCATAATGATGCCACAAGATAAAATTGGCTAAGTAGATTAAAAAGCTAAAGCTAGAGGGACTAATTGACCCAAATAAAGCTGATCCATTATCTTTGTTTCTTGTAAGTAGAGTTTTTTCCTATAGCTTGTAGAAAGATTTTGAAATACTCATAAGAAATACTTATGGAAAGTGTATTTTGGAAGTTCTACTTTTCTTTTCTTTCTAGATACTATAGGATTTTAAGCCTTGAATCTAAATATTCTTGCAAGAATTATTGAAACTATGGAAGGCGGTGGTGGTCTAGTTGTTTTACTTCTTCAAACCCTATCATAACTCATGAGTTTTTGTACATTGGTCATGGTTAGTTATATTTCATTGCTGATTATTTGCTTACACGAAAACATGATATGCATTCTTTTAAATTGAATTGGAATGTCTCAATTGTTCCTTACATGTTTGGATATTAATGAGAGATTTAAAACAGAGTAGCATTCTGAAATAGTTTCTCGATTCAATGAGAGGTTTTTCTTATATGTACATATAAGAGAAATGCTAGTATATCTCTTATACGTACTTACTGAGTATATGTGTTCATATATACTGCACTATATACGTACATATATACTTATATATATATATATATACTGTAGTATATATGTAGATATACAATCAATATATCTACATATATACGTAGTATATATACATATAATACTAATGTATTATATGTACAAGTATATATATACTCAGTATAAATTGTCATATAATACTACAGTATTTACGTACATATACTACAGTAATTAATGTAACTAGCGAAATTCTAGTATAAATGTACATATACACTGTAGTATATATGTACATATACACTGTAGTATATATGTACAAATACACTATAGTATATATGTACATATACACCGTATTATATATGTACATATACACTATAGTATATATGTACATATATACTACGGTATTACATATCTATCAACATTGAACTTTTTTTTATTTATTAATTTTTGATTTGATTGACAGGCTTAATTTTCGTATAGATATGATAACACAATATTCCCCATACAAAGCTTGTAGAAGTGATGGGATTTTTAACTAGACATGGTGCCCCACAACTATGACAACTTTGTCACAATAGAAAGATGGTGATCTTATGAGCTTGGGGAGATAAAGCAACATCAATTTCACGGATAGATTATACTTTATACACTGTCATTAGATACATTGATGAAGAATATGTAATAAAATTTTATTATGTTTTGTTTTAACTAAGTAAATCAAGGGTTGTGCAGATTGCAGTTATTCAAAATTATTATGCAAAAAATATATTAATCAGCCTTTGTTACACATGAGCATGGTTGAGTGCTCCATTTTTCTATGTTCAAGTTTCTTATTTATTTGTTGATGGTTACTACTGCTGACTATCAGTCTCTATTTTATATGCCATTTCTTTTGGTACTTGTCAGCTCGGTCATGGTAGGGTAGAGTAACACCCTTATAGGCCTTGGGACCGGGAGAGAGTTCTAGTTGGGAGGAGGTAAGATGCAAACTTTGATGTGCCAAGCCTGGCTCATGACTTGTCTTCCAGGTTTTCCTTGAAGACTTTTCAGAGATATTTTTTAAAATTTAAATAAACTTCACATTTATATATGTTAATAGTGAAGTTTTGTACCATCTTTGTGAAGTATAAATGGGTTAATATTAATTTGTTGCAGTTTTGTATCATCTGAGGCTATGTGATTATATATATGTACAAATAATACTACATTATATACGTACATATAAAATATAATATTTATATATACGTATATACTGAGTATATATGTATGTATATACCAAGTATATATATACGTATATAATGAGTATATACGTGCGTATGTACCGAGTATATATGTATGTATATTTTTTTTAAAAAAAGGCTTTTATCATTTATTAAAGAAAACATACCCCTCACTTGTAGGCGGAGGAAAACCTTTACAACCTCAGAAAACTTATAAGACATACCATTTACAGGGCAATTCCCTAGCCGATAATACAGAGAAATTATCATTATTAAGATTAACTGAAGCAGAAGCCGCTCTCTTTGTGATTCTTCCTTATTATATGACAGGGAACAGCAGGAAGACTTTCCACACAAGCAGGCATATTCATCACAGCAGCGGGAGGTCTCATGGCAGCAACAGAGTACTCTCTACATAGGTATATGCACTGTGTACATTTTGTTCTCCCATGGAAAAAACAGACTGCACATATGACAGCAACATACAGAAATAGACTTTCCCCAGCTTCTTCTTTATTCTCCCATCATCCTAATATTTTGTTTAGGCAGGTTTTCCATGATATGTACTCCTTTATTTTATATTGTCTCTACATCTGCGTGGAGGCAGTTTAAGCATCAGCCCTGGAGGCTCTTTTCTTCCCAAGTTTTAGACAGCAGCAGCATCAGCACTGGAGGCACTTTAGCTGCAGCAGCAACCATGGAGGCAGTTTTAGTCAGCATATGGGGTAGTGCTGCCCATGTGGTCGGGCCTCTATCTCTCCTCTTCCCCGTGCATCTGGCTCTTATCTTCACAAGTTTCCAGGCATCTTCCTTCCTCGTATATTTACTGCCGATCCTGTAACAAAACCAAAGAGAAAACAAAAAAAAACAAAAAATGACAATGCCTACCAGATCTTGACACCCTACTACCCTTATTCTTGATTAAACTTATACAACATAAGACTAAAGCTCCACAGAATTATCGAATTCTCCTCTTTTACATTCTGCAAGGAAAAGACAGAATACATATTGTCCTGCAAGGAAAATCAAGGTACATCCTTTCTAAAGGGAAAATCGAATTCTGCCGAAATACAGAATTAGCACCTATTTTGGGTATGCATAATTTCTAAAATTACATACATATTATTTTGACAACCTTACATTTTAGCTATGCACTATTCTGCCGAAATGAAGAATTAACACATCCTACAATGGGATCTCCTTCATTTATACCCAATATGGCTCAATCTCCATCCTTCCATTCCATTTAATAGAAATTCTCTGCAATGATGAATTCCCTTATAAACCAGCAGAAAGATGAGACTGTCATATCTTTGGGTTCTATTTATTTGTTCTAATATAAGAAAAACTCATTTTATCTAAACATGCTATTCCCTTTAGTTTATTTGGCATGTATTTCTCATTATATTCTATATCTCCTCTAGTGGTGCCTATTTTAGATAGACTGTCCGCTAGATTATTAGCTTCTATATATATGTATTATTGAGGCCTTCAGTTCGTCCAAAAGACTAAGAATTACTTCTAGATCCTCTTCATACCTCCATAATATTTTCTTATTGATTACTGTATCAACTAGTAATTTTGAGTCTACCTGAACTTCAATATTTTTAAAGTTTAGCTGCTTACATATCTCTAACCCTGATTTTAATGCTCTAATTTCTGATTCTAAAGCCGAGGAGGCTCTACTAGATCTGGTGAAAGCTTTCTGTACTATCCCTGTATGATCTCTTATTACCCCACCTCCTCCTGCTATTCTAGTGTCCCTGCTAAAACTCCCATCCGTATTAAGTGAGAGTTTGCCAACCGGCGGAGCATTCCACTGTATATATTTAGCCCATTGCTATTTTAAAACTTTGTATGTGAGATCCCATTCTTTCTCAATCTTCTTTTCTTGTTTCATTTCCTGTATAACTATCGGTTTTTTTTATTGATATATTACATATCTCCTTTCTAATATCTTTTATAATATCTATTAAATTCATCCTTATATTTTCAAATTTACTTTTGTTTCGAGATTTCCATATGCACCAAATAATTATATGCGGCAATTTCTGATTAAGCCATTTCCTGGTGGGGCTTTTCGTGTATTCTTTTTCCCATTTTTTAACTTTATCTATTAATCCATCATCTATTTTACATATTATTTTTTCCCCTTCCATCTCTCTCCATATTTCTGCTGCGATGGGTCCGTTAGAAAACAAATGATCAGTTGTTTCAACCGCTTGTGAACAGCATTCACATCTTGATGCCATGTTTATTCCTTTCTTTTGTATATTTCTATCTACAGGTATAGCATTCATTAAAGCCTTCCATGTGAAGGAACACATTTTTTGCGGGATGTTTTCTTGCCATACCCATTTAAATAGAGTTTGAGCCGGTTTTTTCTTTCTGACCAAATCTTTTGCCGACTTGAGGGAAAAATTTCCTTGTGGTGTTAACGTCCATTTCCAGCCACTCTTCTTTAGTATAGAGTGTGAGTCTACTATCTCTTTTTGTTTTTCCATTGACTTCTAGCTGTTCGAAACTTTCTTAGTGGTCTTATTCTTTTTATCTAAATATCTTGACCACATATATTTAGCCCAAAGATTATCGCATTCTTTAAGTCTCCACTAGCTTTTACAGTCCCATGCAGCTGCCAAGTCCTGGAGGCTCATTAGACCTAATCCTGCTTCCTCTTTCGGATAACAGATACTTTTCCAGTCCTTCCAGTGTAGTTTATTTCTGCCTTGTTTTTTACCCCATAAGAAGTTAGCCATTTCTGATTCAAGTTTTTTAATAAATTTTTTAGGGGGATGTATCACTGATAAAATGTGTGTTAACATGCTTTGTAATACGTGTGAAAGTAGCGTAATCCTCCCCCCAAATCCCAGGAGCTCTTCTTTCCATCCTACTATTTTCTTTCTAAGCTTATCTTGAAGGTAAGTTAGATATTCTTCCTTCAACCTTCCCTCATATATCGGACAACCTAAATACATTAATGCCCCTTTAATTTCTGCGAAACTTGTAGTATTTTTTATTTTATCTACTAACTTAAATTTTGCATTTTTAGCTAGCATGAACTGACATTTACTTTTATTAACCATTTGGCCTGTCTCTTTTTCAAATATTTGAAGAAGATCCATAAGATTCATTAAAGACTTTTTGCTAGCATTAGTAAATATTATAAGGTCATCTGCGTAAGCTAAACAGCCTATTCTAGGTGTATTTCTTGGTTGTCTGAATGACATTATTTTACCTTCGGATATTTTCTTATTCAAGTTTCGTATTAATAGTTCTAAATAGATATCAAAAAGAAGGGGGGATAACAGATCCCCTTGCCTTAAACTTTTATTTGGTTTAAATTCCTCACTTAACTTACCATTTACCAGGACTCTTACCCAAGTGCTTGAAATACATCTATATATTAGATCTATGGTCAGCTCAGAGAAGCCGAACCTTCTTAACACAAAGCAAAGGGTATCCCATTCCACTCTATCGAAGGCTTTCGATAGATCTAGTTTAACAACTAAGTTTTTTCCTCTAGATTTACCTCCTATTTCTTTCATCATTTCTGATGCAAGTTTTATATTTTCAATCATTAATCTATTTTTAACAAAGCCCGTTTGTTCCTGAGATATTATTGAAGGTATAATTAAGCTTAGCCTATTTTGTAATATTTTTTCCAATATTTTATACATAGCATTACATAAACTTATTGGTCTATAATCCTCACATTTCTGTGGTGATTCTTTTTTTGGAATTAAAACTATAAAAGATTTTACCCATGATTTTGGGATTTCCGCACCTACAAAAAAACTTGCAATTGTAGGGACTAGCTTAGTTTTAATCGTATTCCAGTTTACCTGGAAAAAATAATTATTCCAACCATCAGGTCCTGCTGCACTATCTTTATCAAGACTAAAGACATCCTCTTTAACTTCTGGTTCTTCTGGGATCAATTCCATTAATTGGTTTTGATCTTCCATAATGGTCGCCCTAATCTCTTGAATTAGAGAATTATCTGTCCTACATGACTGACTACATAGTTGATTTTCAAAAAAATTTTTAAAGAGAGCTCCTATTTCCTTTTCATCTTCTACCCATTTTCCTTCTTTATTTATTAGACCTTTAATTTTGTTTTTTTGAGATTTTATTTTAGACATATTATAAAAAAATTTAGTATTGCGATCACCATCTTTTAACCATTTTATTTTTGTTCGTTGTTTCCAATAAATTTCTTCCATGTGTAATTTCAATCTCAATTTTCCTTTAGCCTTACTTAATTCTATCCGAGTTTCATTATTATTAGTGGAGTCAAAATCTTGCTCCAGCTTGGCTACTTTTTCTTCTAGTTTTTTTAGCTCCTGGTTTAATTTTCCAAAAACCTCTTTATTCCATGTTTTTAAACAAGCTTTTAGCCACAGAAGTTTAATTAATAGAACTTGCATCGGGTTACCCTCTGCTGGCTCTTTCCAAGACTCTCTGACAAGTCCTGCAAAGCTCTCATGCTTTACCCACATATTTTGAAATTTAAAATTAGATCTATTACCATGATTACTTTGAATCGTGATAATCATGGGGCTATAGTCAGAGCAAGTTCTATTTAGGTGTCTAAGCCTCGTAATCCCTTGTGAAGTGACCCACTTTGTGTTACACATTATCCTATCTAGTCGAGCCCAGATAACTCCTCTTTTTTTCCAATTATTGCACCAGGTATATCTCGAACAAATGAAATCAATTTCCATTAGATTAGTAATGGCTATTGTGTCATTAAATTGTTTCATGGCTACCTTATCCGGTGGTTTGCCACCCTTCTTTTCTTGAGGGCTTCTAATTATGTTAAAGTCGCCTCCTATAATCCAAGGTAAATTTCTACTTGCTATATCTTTCATTTCTTCCCATAAAGCCAACCTAGATTGTTTGTCATTTTTTGCATAAACTGCTGAGATTATTTGATTTGTGCTCTTATCTAATTTGAAATGTACTATTTGTTCAGTATCTTTTATTATTTCTATTTTCAATTTACTGTGCCATAAAATCCAAAGTTTACTATTTAGGTTAGCATGAGCCTTATTAAATCCTAAAAGTTCTCTATATTTATTTATTTGATCTTGCAGAACCATTGGTCCTGCAATAATCAATAGTGAGATTTTATGTTCTTTAATTAAAAGTCTTAATCTATTAATCATGGGGCTATTAGCTACTCCCCTAACATTCCAATATAGGCATCTATCCATTAAAAATTAATTTAGCTTGGGCTCGAGTTGTACACTTAGATTCTTAAGATATGTTAGCATATTTTTTCGTATTTCTTAATGTTTTAGGAGTGTGAGGAATTTCATGCCTAATCTCATTATATTTTACCTGTTTTCCGAGAACCATGGCCATTTGCTTTAGGGCCTCCATGGATTGGGTTCTTGAAAGGTTCCCCCAATCTTCATTATAAATATATATATCATCCTTTGCTTTCACCTCAGGCTCGTCTTGAGATACATCACCCTTATGACTTGAAGGGCAACTAAAAATTACCGAATCTTCTTCAGGAAAATCCAGAAGATCCTCATCTATCCACGCATAATCATCAAGTTTTTCTTTCAATACAATTCTTGTTTTAGATGTTTTTTTATATTTTCTCTTGTGTTTTACCTCCTCCCATCCTTTTTTTAAGCTAACATCATTCTCTATCCCCAAGTTAGTCTCTATCAGGGTTCCTTCTTCTTGGGTAATATTTGGATAATCTAGTGGGATGCTTGATATTATTCCATTGTCCAGATCTCCCTTCGGCTGGATATTTTGTTTGAGAAGTGAAGCCTCCTCTTTCCTTACCCATTGCATCCCCTTCCTACCTCCTCCTTCATGCTGCTGCCCGTTGTTATGCTCTTCTTTCCCCACCTTGCACGATAAATTATCATGCCCGAGCCTCTTACATTTTGTACAGTAGGGAGGGAGGCTTTCGGGGATGACAGTTTGCCAAAACCCCTCGGCTTGTTCCCCTTCACCACTACCTATCCATACTTTGTCAGGTGGTTTAGTTAAGAGGTTTAGCTCGACACATACACGTGCTTTATTCGGCCTTGACATGGTTCTTGTGGCTTCATCTCGTAACATGGGCTTACCCAAACACGATGAAATTGCATAGAGAGATGTTTCAGAGAAAAGATGGAGTGGAAGAAAAGGCAATGTAAACCATACCGGGACTATAGGCGCCTCTTCAAGAGGAGTAAAATTCTTTGTCCACTTCAGTATACGCATGGGGAAGCCATCAACTTGCCATAATCCACGCTGCCATAGATGATATTGATCTTCCAGTAGAGAGCATTGGAGCATGACATGTTTGGCATCGAAATCAGCAAATTTCACCTTCCCCTTGAGCTTTAAATTGTCGATGAATTTCTGAACTCCAATCGCGCGAGGCCTGCCGTGAGAGAACTTACCAACGAGCGTGTATTCGAAAGGTTCTAAGAGCCTTCGAGATTCCTTGGCAGAGAAGATGATGGCCGGGAGCCCGTTTTTGTTCCCTTGAATTCGTGAAATCGGCGCGGATCCCTTCACCATCGAGGCAAAAGACTTATTATTTAATAATAAGTCGGATTTTTCCATTCTCACCTTGAGTTGGGCTTGGTTTGAACAGTTGTGGAGTGTTCTTCTTTCTTCGTTGCACACTCCAGCAGTTACACATAAACTATACGCTATCAAACAGCAATTAACGAAGCAATTTGCACAATAAATCCCTCAACTGTTCGCATAACAGTTTACTAATATTTTAGTAAATAACGCTAGAGAAAAACGCAGGAAAATTGCGAGAGGATTTTCGCGAGAGAACCAAGGAGCTCTTCCGGCTTCTAATTTAGTTTATTATTTCTTACACGAAGCAATTCACACGATAGTTTATTCAATTCGAGGAGCACTTCCAGCAAGATAATCACAAGATAAAAACAATTAGAGATAAAAACAAGGTAGTTTGTGCTTACACGAACCAAGGAGCACTTACACGAACCAAGGAGCACTTCCAGCAAATCACGAAGCAAGTTACACAATAGTTTACCCAGCAATTCACATTAACATTTTATTCAAGATAATCACAAGATAAAAACATTAGAGAGAAAATCGTGAGAGAACCTATATCGAACAGCAATTCACGAAGCAATTTGCACAATAATTCATTCAAGAAATTCACATATCAGTTTATTTAAGATAAATCACGAGAGAGAAAATCTAGAGAAAACCGCAGGAGAATTTTCGCCGAGTTTTCGCGAGAGCAAGGGTTTTCGCGAGAGCAAGGGTTTTCCTTTCATCTATTTTTTTATCTATCTGATCATGTATGTATGTATATACTGAATATATATGTATGTATATACCGAGTATAGACGTATGTATATATGGAGTATATATGTACATATAATACTACAGTAATATATAAATATACTATAGTAATATATGTAGTTAGTATATATGTACATATATATTGAGTACATATATACTCAGAATATATGTACATATAATACTGCATAATTATATTTACTTATATACTGAGTATATATGTATATTTACTATAGTATATATGTACATATATGCTCATTTTAAATGTACATATAATACTATAGTATATATGTACATATACTACAGTAATATATGTAACTAGTGAAATGCTAGTATATATGTATATATACACTACAGTATATATGTAAATATATACTATAGTGTTATATATTTATCTAAACATTCTTTATTTATTTATTTTAATTTGATTGACTGGTTTAAATTTCATACAGATATGGTACTGCAAAGTTCATCATACTAAGCTTGTAGAAGTAAAGAAATTTTTCAATATACATGTTGCGCCGTCACTAAGATAGCATTTTCACAGTAGAAAGATGGTGACCATACGAGCTGGAAGAGAGGAAGCAGCATTAATTTCATAGATAGAATATACTTTAAGCACTGTCAGTAGATAGATTGATAAATAAGATGTTATAAAATTTTGTATTGTTTTTGTTTTAACAATGTAATAAATTGTATCACAATAATTTATTAACTAATTTTAATTTTTGTTAAATATAAATTGTCTTTTATAGTTGTTGTTTTTAATCAATTTAATATAAAAACATAAAATTATTTAATTAAATTTTTTGAAAAAAAAATAAAATAGAGAAAATAGTTTTGGAAAGAAAATAGATAGGAATTTTTACCGTGCTAGTTTAGGTAGGTAATTTTCTTTGCTAATTTAGCTAGGAAATTTTCTGAAGCTTAAAATAAGGAAAAAATTAGCTAGAGAAATTATTAATTTGGCAAGAGAGTTTTCGTCGCTAATATTTATTAGCTAGGAACACTTTCCCTCGTTAATTTTTAGTGATGAGTACTTTAGCTTGGGAAAGGTTCTGTCATTAATCCATTGTTATATCCACTTTAGCAGTAGAAACCCCCGTTTAGCTAGAGATTTTTTTTAATGCTATTTGGGATTTTTCTTTATTATGAAATAGAAAAATAGATAGATAGACCAATAGATATATAGATTGATTGATAAATAGAATGCGAGATAGATAGATAGATAAACAAATACATAGATAGACAGACAGATAGATAGATCATTATATAGATATATATACATATAAATAGATATACAAATAGACAAATAAACAAATATAAAGAAACAAAATTTGACAGATTGACATATAGACAGATAAATAGATATACATTTAGATGGGTAGACAACTACACAAGTAGATAGGTATACATGTAGACATATAGAGAGATAGATAGATAGATAAATAGATAATCAGATAATTAGATAGAAGATTAAAAGATAGATAGATAGACTGATATACAAATAGATTGATTGATTGATATACAGATAGAAAGATAGAAAGATCGACAAATAGACAAATAGATAAATGGAATGATAGATAGATAGACTGATAGAGTGATAGAAAGAAAGAAAGATAGATAGATAGACAAATAGAGGGATAGATAGATATAAAGATTTGACAGATAAAGAAATAAACAAATAGATAGTAGATAGAGAGATAGATAGATAGTTAGATAAAAAGATAGATAGTTAGAAAGATAGTCTGATAGACAAGTAGATAGGTAGGTATGATAAGTAGACATATAGCTAGAATGAAAGATAGATAGATAGACATAAATAAGAATAGACAGATAGATAGATCGACAAATAGATAAATAGACTTCAAAAAAATAAATAAATAATTAGATAGATATATCAACAGATAGAAAGATAAAAATACAGATAGAAAGATAGATAGATATATACATATAGAGATAGACATATAGATAGATATAAAGATAAAAGATAGAGAGATAGACATATATACAGATATAAAGATAGACATATATACAGATATAAAGATAGAAAAATAGAAATATAGATAGATAAATAGATAGACATATAAATAGATATATATATATATATATATATATATATATATATATATTGATAGCCAGATAGCTAGATAGACATATAGACAAATATATAGATAGATTAGATTAGATTGATAGATATATAGAAAGATTGATAGGCAGATAAACACATTAGAGATAAATAGAGAGAGATAGATTGATAGATATATAGATAGATAGATAGATAGACACATATATAAGTATACATTTTGATTGATTATAGATAGATAAATAGATAGACAGACAGAAAAATAGACAGATCCTTGATAGATTGATAGATAGACATATAAAACAATTAATAGATATATAGGCAGACAGATAAATAGATATATATATATATATAAACACATAGATAGATAAAAAGATAGAAAGATATATAGATAGCCAAATAGAAAGATAGGTAGATATATAGATAGGCATATTGGCATATAAGGAGATAGGCAGATAGATTGAAATAAAGATAGATAAATAGATAAAAATATTTATAGATATATAGATTGACAAAAAGATAGATATATATATAAGAAAATATATTGAAAGAAAAATAGATAGAATGATAGACATATAGATAGATAGATAATTATATAGATACACATATAAATAGATAGATAGATAGACAGATAGAAAAATGGATAGATATATAGATAGATACATAAGTTTATAAATAGAAAGATAGAATGATAGAATGAAAAAATGATAGATAGTTTGATAGATAGATAGATAAATATATAGATAGATAAACATATAGAAAGATAGAGAGAAAGATAAATATATAGATTGATAGATAGATAGACAAATAGATAGTTAGAAAGATAGACATAATGATAGATAGACATATAGATAGGTAGATAAATAGATAGACATATAGATAGACAAATATATTGATAGTATGATAACTAGATAAATAGATAGATATACATGTAGACATGTAAATAAATAGACAAATAGATAGACATATAGATAGATAGAAAGATAGACAGATAGATAGATAGATAGACTAATATAAAGACAAATAGACAGAAAGATAGATCTATAGGTAGATACATTGGTAGATAGATAGAAATACATAGATATACAAATAGATAGATAAATATACAGATATATATATATAAAGAAGGATAAATAAATTGATAGATAAATAGTCTAATAAACAAAAAGATAGTTCGCCAAGTAGATAGACAGACAAACAGATTGATTGATTAATTGATAGATAGACATATAGATAGATATGCAGATAGGCAGATAGGTTGAGAGGTAGATAGGCAGACAAGCATATAGTAAGAGAGGCAGATTAATAGATAGACAAATAGATAGATAGACAAATAGATAGATAGATAGATAGATAGACAAATAAAATGATAGACAAAGAGACAAATAAACTGATAGACAAATAGGAAATAGAAAATAGACATAAAGATAGATAAAGAAACATACATATAAATAGATAGACAGACAGACAGATAAATTGATAGATAGATAGATAGGTAGTTAAGTAAGTAGATAGATAGACAGATAAAATGATAGAATGCTAGATAGATCGATAAATAAACATATAGATCGATAGATATATATAAAGATAGATAGATAGTTAGTTAAATATAATAAATAGATAGATAAATAGATAGAAAGATAAATAGATAAATAAATACATATATAGATAGATATATAGATATATAGATAGATAGTTAGAAAGATAGATAGATAGACGGACAGATAAATAGATAGATAAATTAATAGATAGAACAAAAAAAATAATTGTTAGATACATAAATATATAGATAAAAAGATATATTAATATATAGATAGATATTTAGAGAGATTGACAGAAAGATAGATTGACAGATAGATATATAGACATATAGTTAGATAGATAGATAGATAAATAGATGGATAGAAAGATAAATAGATAGATAAAGAGAGATATTGATAGATAGATAGATATATATATATATATATATATATATATATATATATAGAAAGATATATAGATAGACATATAGATAGATAGATAGATAGGTTGATTGATTAATTGACAGATAGATAGATAGATACATACATACATACATAAATAGATAAATATATAGATAGATAGATATATATATATATATATATATATAAATATATAGCTAGATATATAGATAGATAGATTGAAAGAATGATAGATAGATTTAGAGATAGTTAGGTATATAGATAGATTGATAGATACATAAACAGGCATATATATAGATAGATAGATTGGTAGAAAGAAAGATAGATAGATAGGTAGATAGGTAGATAGAGAGATAAATAGATAAAAATATAGACATAACGACTTGTATACTTATATAGAGATAGATAGATAGATAGATAGATAAATGCATAGATAGATATACAGATAGATAATTGACAATTAGATAGATAGACATATATATAGATAAACAAATAGACAAATAGATAGATAGACAATTAGAAAAATAGACAGATAGACAAATAGATATATGATACATAAATAGATAGATAGATAGACACATAGACAGACAGATACATAGACATATATATAGTTAGACAGATATAACTTTAGCTAAATTAGCAAGGGAAAATCTGTACCTATTTTCATTCCAAAACAATTTTTATTAATTTATTTTTTTAAAAAAAATTTAATTAAATAATCTTATGTTTTTATTTTTAAATTGAATAATACCAGAAAATATAAATGATAATTTATAATTAACAAAAATTAAAATCAATTAATAAATTATTTTGATATAATATTTACATAATTAAAACAAAAACATAAAAATTTTTATTACATCTGATTCATCAATGTATCTAATGACAGTGCATAAAGTATAATTTATCCGTGAAATTTACATTGCTTTCTCTCCCCTGGCTCCTCCAGTCCCATCTTTCTGTTGCACCAAAGGTGTCCAAGGCATGGCGCATCATGTCTAGTGAAAAACCCCTTCACTTTTACAAGCTTCTTATGTAGAACATTGAGGTATCATATCTATACGAAATTTAAACCAGTCAATCAAATCAAAATAAATATTTTACAAGAGTAATGTTTAGATAAAATATAATACTATAGTATATATGTACATATATTCTTTAGTGTATATATACATATATACTATCATTTCACTAGATACATATATTACTATAGTATATCTACATATATACTGTAGTATTATATGTACATATAAATTGAGTATATATGCACATATATACCATAGTATTATATGTACATGTATACTCATTATATTTGTACATATAATACTACAAAATTATATGTACTTATATACTAAGTATATATGCACATATACTATTGTATATATGTAAATATACTGAGTATATATGTACATATATACTATAGTATTATATGTACATATATACTCAATATATACATACTTATATACTAAGTATATATGTACATATATACTTGGTATATACAACAGTGTATACTCAGTATATATGTACATATATACTCAGTATATATGTACATATATACTCATTATATATGTACTTATATACTATTTTCAAAAAAATTTTTCAAAAAATATAATTAAATAATTTAATATTTTTAGATTAAATTGAATAAAAACAGAAACTATAAACAATTTATATTTAACAGAAAATAAAATCATTTGATAAATTATTCTAATAAATTATTTTACATAATTAAAGCAAAAACATAACAAAATTTTATTACATCTTATTCATCAATGTATATGCAGTAGTGCATACAATATAATCTATTCATGCATTGATGTTGCTTTACCTCCCTCAGCTCCTACGATCACCATCTTTCTATTGTGGTAAAGCTCTCCAAGTCTTAGTGCTTCATGTTTAGTAAATAATTCCTTCACTTATACAAGCTTCGTATGGGGAACAATGCAATACCATATCTGTATAAAATTTAAACCAATCAATAAAATCAAAATAAATATATAAAAAACATATGTTTTGATAAATATATAATATTATAGTATATGTACATATATACTATAGTATATATGTACATATATATTAGCATTTCACTAGTTACATATATCACTGCAGTATATGTACATATAAACAACAGTATTATATGTACATATACTTAGTATATATGTACGTATATACCGAGTATATATGTATGTATATAATGAGAATATACCTAGGTATATACCAAGTTTATACGTACATATATACTGAGTATATGGGTATGTATATACCAAGTATATGCTTACATATATACTGAGTATATGCATACGTATATATCGAGTATATGTGTAAGTATATACATAAGTATATGTGCATGTCTATACCGAGTATATGCGTACGTCTATACCGAGTATATACATACATCTATACTTAGTATATGCATACATCAATACTGAGTTTATACGTATGTTTATACCGAGTATATACATACATCTATACCGAGTATATATGTATGTCTATACTGAGTAGATACATACGTCTATACCGAGTATATACATACGTCTATACGAGGTGGCGAGCTACTTCTCCAAAAATAGGAACCGATATTCTTCCCGACACTTGTGGCCTATAAAAATCAGGTAATATTATATTTTTCTTTCCAATTAAATACAGTTTTGTGAAATCTAATATAATTACACGATGCCACATGAGATTCATCATCATCATGATCATCCTAAGACCTTTTAAAATTAGAACCAATCATTGCAGAACCTACAACAAGAAAACTTATTTTCTCATACATACGCTTTGTACCAAGTGATAATTGCATATCTATACAATTACTAAGAGATTTAAGACTAACCTCTGTTACCTAGCTGGGTTGAACTAGAATCATCTTCATGCCACAGCTTTGGGAAAGTTCTAATATCTATTGCTTTTATGATATGTATCAGTAAGCAATGCACCATGATGACTAGACCAGCCCGAGCAATTATATATTCAAATGTGTGTGTGAGTGAGTGTGTGTAAATGGGTGTGTATGTATCATAATATATACATATCTATGAATAAATATATGTACCCACTAATGTATATACTTGGTATATAAGTACATATATACTCGATATATACGTATGTATATGCTCAATATATACGTACATATATGCTCAGTATATATGTAAATATATACGCGGTATATACGTACATATATACCCGGTATATATGTACTTATATACTCAATATGTATGCATGTATATACCAAGTATAACGTATGTATATACTATAGTATATAAGTACGTATATACCGTGTATATACGTATGTATATACTACAGTATACACGTACATATATACTGAATATATACGTACATATATACAAAGTATATACAAAAATATAAACTCAGTTTATACGTACATATATACTCAGTATATATGTACTTATATACTCTATATATACGTACATATATACTATAGTATATATGTATGTATATACTATAGTATTATATGTACGTATATATAATTATATAGCCTCAAATGACACACACACACACATGTACTTTCATGCAAATATACATACCATCGAAGACAACAGAAGGATATAATCTAGGGCTTAAAAAACACACATATAGGTCTCTCAAGCATGGTCAGCATCATCTTGTTCTTTGTCCTCTGGTACTCCACAAAGATAGAGAACATTGTTACACCTTCGACTGGAGCATAACATAGTACATTTACAAACCAATAAAGAACCTAACACTATGTCACTGATAAATAGATAGACTAGTGTATGCAACACCAACTGCCATTTGTTAGAAATTTTACATAACAAGATAATCATGAGCTTATTTTAAAATTACCGAATCAAGATTACTCCAAGATTTCCAGTCAACTGCCCATCTAAAAATTCTTGTGTGTTTCCCAGCTTCTTGCATCAGTCCATGGTTAATTATAAAAAAGTTAGAAAGTACCAAACAAAAGAGAAATAAAAGTTTAAATGACAACAGGCTACATGGTAATGAATTTTTCCACACCTGTACGTTCATTTAGGAATTGTATTGGCTATTAACATATCTACAGTTTAATTCCACCGATGATTGATAAAAAGCAGTAATAGTTCTGAACTGTGACAACAAAGATGTGCACAAAATCAGAGTGTCAAGACCAAACCTGCATTTGTGTGGGACCAGAATTTTTTTATTCATCACATAGCTTCAGAAGCTATGGTGCTGTTCCTAGCACCAGGAGGACCAGCCAAGCATTTTACATACCTATATTAGGCTAAAAATCTACCCTAAATATTCAGGGACTCACAAACATATCATAGATATATAAAAATAATAATTATAGATATGAACAAACACAAATCTAAGTTGATAGTCATAAATTTCAACATTTATCTAAAAGATGTCAAGCAATGAAGTTTAGAGAGAAAGAGAGTGTTAAAATAAAATATTTCAGAAATAATTAAGATAATAAAAGCTCAGCCACTTTTTGATATAGCTCAAATCTATAAATATGGGACCCACGCATTGGAAGGACCTTGGCAATGTCTGAATGCTTTGAATCATATTTTTTCGTGCGTCTCACATCAGATGTCCTACAAAGATTCATTATTAGGTTAATTAGCAAAGAAAAGACCAAAACTAGAATATAAAAAATTAAAACCTCCAAAATAATCTCATCATGTTTTGCTACACATAGACAAAAATCAAAAATAGTTAAGAAATAATTATGATACGAAATCATCCTCATAATTAGTTGGTGATTTTTTGCTAGCCTCTCTTATGAGGTTTCGCACCTGGTTCTTGAACAGCTATCTATCACGTCAATTTCACTTACTGTGACTCCATATAGAACATCTACTGTTGTATTACATTCTTAATTTCATTCATCTCGCCATTCATTTTTTTAATTTCTTGCATGTCTTCCTTCAAATAATTAATCTGTTCATCATTCACTTCTTTTATTTCATTCATTTCTTCCATCAAATGGGATATTTGCTCATCCTTCTCTTTCATTTCAGTCTCCATAACTTTAAAACATTCATTTGTTTCCATTACTTATTGTTCGACAACCTCATCCACCATTGCTATGACAAATGAATTAGAAGCATGACTACTAAAATAAAATGCTACTCCCTTCGAGCCAATACCATACACTCACTGCTTCTTATGACCTATTATGGTCTCGAAATAGATAAGATCGTAGTCAATTAGTTGAAGATGCATAGAACCTCAATTTGTTAAGAAGTAGTTGTCAAACATTCCCTCATAAGTTCCTGAGATAAAATAGAGAAAAATACTATTCTAGATATACATAAAATAAATTAAATATTTTGCATTCCAAACAACATTCAAAATGAATTAAAGTATTATGAAATTATATTAATATAACAGATTCTTACAGTAATCTTCTGAGACGTATTGTCAACAAACTGACCATCCACTTTTTTCACATAAATCTTCTTGAATATCTCATAAAAATTAGGATCTCGACTCAATTCTTTCGCCTAGAATATGTATTTATTAAGTCATAAAAAAACAAATGATAAAAAATTTTAACAAAATTAATACAACCATGCATAGATTTAATTTATTTGGACTATTAGGACAATGGCTAAATATATAAATGTTTAAAATTTTAAAATTGAACCAAATCTCGAGCATGCTCAATGCTCGACTTTGGCCCTCCTGTGTGGTGAGACATTCCTGTACCTAGTCCAGCTACCTCATTTCATCGATTTTTGCTAGCAATCTATAATTTTGTCTTCACATCTAGCTCCTCCAATACCTAAGCTACTCGGGCCAGTCATCCTCGGACATAAAATCAAGCCTTTCTATTATATTCTTTAATTTATGGACAAAATCAGAATACCATTCACCATCTTAGCTCTCCGACAATGACTTTATATTTCCATCAAATTTGTGTGCCCATGTGCATTGATTTTATATATAGAAAAATCACAAAAGAATTTTTTTAATAACAATGACATAATTATTTACTTCTTGAATAATAACCAACATAATAGTTAACTAATTAGATAATTAATTTTCTATGTTTTTATTTATTATTTTTTCTTGAAAGTCATTAAAATAAGACTCTTTTATCAATTCAGGAACTTTCTACCATGAGAATGCTTTAGAATCAACTATTTTCTAGAAAAACTTTGTAATTATAACCGAATACTTGTGAGATGGAATAAAATTATACAAATAAATAAATAACTATGAAAAAAAGTAAATAATAACTAAATATTAAAAAACCACTAACATGAACATCATGATTTTTTATTCAAGTAATATTTACTTATATTTTATTCCTCCCATCTTCAATCTCAATTACTAACTTGGTACATAATCCAAAGGAAGACATACCATTTGATAATGTCGATGGTTTTGTAAATGGGGGAAATATCATTGTAAAATGTGGCGTAGAAGATGATGATTGATCAAAAGTGTGTGTAGGAATGACAATTGGTGGTGGGCTTATATCTGATAAATGTTATAGTAAAGGTGTCAATGATGGTGATGGTGATGAAAATAGAGATAGTGATTGTGATGTTCAAGTCTAAATATGGTGGGTATGAGATGGTACTGAATTTGCAACATGGTGTAATATTCTAGATGTATTTGGTCCATTACTCCATCCACTTCCACCTCTACAATGGCAATGACCTTTATGATGAATAGCCATACATTTTAGAATAAAACACATCAATAGATTTCTACAAAATATAGAAAGACTTTGATAGTTTAATATTATAATACAATTATAATTGTTTAATTATCTACATCACTATCATCCTCCAATGGATCTCTGACATTTCGTCTATTTCGATGGAAGTTCCAACTCATCTTCAGATAAAAATTGATCATCTTTAATTTCTATTAGGCCACCATTTGAGTCACACAAATATTGTAGATCTTCATCCACATGCACATGCTCAATATTATTTATGTCATCTTTTTGGAATTATAGTGCAATAGCTAAGTCTGCACTTCTTTCTTGAGATGTTAGCACTTCAAAATTTGAACGATCTTTTATTTTGTAAAGCACCCACCAATCACTCTTATCACGAGATAAACTTGGATATGCATAATAATATACTTGAGTGACTTTAACTGCCAAAATAAATGACCCATATCGATTATATCTATGTTTATGGTTAACATCCACTAGCTTATAATCCGAATGAATCTTTGTACCCACATTTCATGTGGAATCAAACTACTCACACTTTTATAATACAATTATATTACGAGTCCAGGATATTCCAATTCAATAACTTATGTGTTGACCATAATAATCATTCTCATCTATGCTATAACCAGAGCCTTTAAAGCATACACCACTTTTCATTGTTATTTTAGAAGAACTATGCCCAATTGTGTGAAATTTATATCCATTGACAAAATACCTGGGATTGGTTGTCACATATCCAAATGTGCCTTTACTTAGATTCTAAATGAAAATATTAGAATATCTATATGAAGGATCATTTTCCTGCAAACATTTTGTGTATACATACTCAAAATATGGTGCAACCTCCTCACAATTAAGTAAAACATAGCTCTGGGTTGCTTTCCACTCTTCATCTATCATACATCTTTACTTTGTTCTTCCAAATGCCCTTCCAATGTGCTGGAAGATAGATAGTTTTTCCTCGAAATCATCTTCTGCCATCACATGACCTTCATTATTATGAGGCATATTTCTATTCTTTGTATCGACAATATCCTCAAAATAATAAGAACAAAATAATGGTGCTTCTTATACAAAATTTTCATTGCAAATTGAACCTTCAATTTTTGCCTTCTTTCTAACATTCAATTTCAACTTACGAAGATACCTACCACCATAATGTTAGGTTTCAATTATATTAAATTACAATATTACTTTATATATGAAATAATAAAACCCAACTAATTTTATGTATTTACCTTTCAAATGGATACATCCACCTATATTATATTGCACTGACCGTACAATCTTTGCTTCATATGCCAAATGGACAAGCAAATATTCCATTGAGTCAAAAGAGCTCGGTGGGAATATCCATTCAAGCTTACAAAGAATAAGTGGTATGTCATTCTCCAGTCTCACCATGTCATCTATTTTAATTGTGGTTGTAGTTAGCTATTTGAAAAACAAACTAAGTTCTGTAAGGATCTTCCAAACACTTAGGGAAAGTAATTCATGGAATGCAATTGGTATTAATCTCTGCATAAATACGTGACAATCATGACTTTTCATTCCAAATAACTTAAGATTCTTCATATCCATGCATCTACATATATTTGACACATATCCATCAAGAAAATTCAAATATTTTACTCATTCACACAATTTATGTCTTGCCTTTTAATCAAGTGTCTAACATGCTTTAGAAAATTTTCATGTTGCTTCGTTCAGTTTCAATTCAAGATGCTGACAGTAATCATTCAACTCGTCTTGATTTTAAATTGTCTTTTGTTTTTCAATCTACATTAAGAATAGTGTTGAAAACAATTTCAAACACATTTTTTTCAATATGCATTATATCCAAGTTATGACGAATTAGTTGGACTTCCAATAGGGCAAGTCCCAAAAAATACTGTGTTTCCTCTAGCCAAATATTTTGCATATTGGACTATTATAATATCATCTCGTGAATGAGTTGTTGGTGCAATTGTCATCACAATTTTAATTTGTTGAAATATAGTTTTATTTCTTTGAAATGAATGATTCGTAGGTAGAAAATTATGATGTTTATCAAACCATGACTATTTACTATAAATTTGAGGGTAAATACATCAAAAATTTTCATGCAATATGAGCATGTGAATCATTCTATAGTACTCCAGCAAGACAACATTGAATATGTAGAAATATCACTTACCGTCAACATAAGGGCCACCTGCATAAATAAATTTTGGTTCTTTGAAATATCATATGTATTCATGCCAACATCCTGCAAATGATTTAACTCTACTATAAAAGGCTGTAAGAAAATATCTAGTATTTCTTTCAATTTTTTTGGCCCTGTAACCAATATAAACAAAAATATATATTGCGCCTTCATAGACAACCACAGAAACAATTATAAGGTGTCACTATAACTAGCCATGTTGAATACTATTGTCCAGATTACCCAAATTGCTGAAATCCATCAATGCTGAAACCAAATCTCATATTTTGACTTTCATCTGCAAAATCTTGATGTATATGATTAAAATGCTTCCAAGTAGGTGAATCTGATGGATGACGCATTACCTTTTCTTCAACCTCATGCTTAGAATGCCACTTCATATCATTTTTTGTAGCATTTGATGCATATAGTCTCTACAATTGATGAATTAAAGAAAAATAATACGTTTCTTAAATGTAAATTCCAATTTTTGTTGCATATATGCAACACGAGGTGCCTTCTTAAACTCAGGATGATCACAAAACTAATAGCTAATTAAATCACTATCACCACCCCAATATAACATATATCCATTGAAACAACAATCAATTTTTTCCACTAGCTGACTCATTCCTCGTAGTAACTTCTTAGTATTAAAAGTTGTTAGTGTCCAAATTATTATCCGGAATAATCTCTTTCATCAGTTCTGTCACCTGATCAAATAATTTTTCCAACATATGATTTTCTAACTTACTGCTCATAAATTTAGCCACAAGAGACAATTTGAATGTGTTTTACAATCAGGCCACAACTCATTATATATAGCTTTAAGCATTTCATAAAATTTTTGATCTTCATGATTAGGTGGTTCATCCATGTAATCTATATTGAAGTCAACACCAGCACCTTCCATGACCATTCTATGCTATGTGTTTGATGCTTCTTCACCACAAGCAAATGATTCATTAACCTCATTGCGATCAATGTTCAGAGCCATTGTACTTTCTACATGATAAATCAAGACAAAATAATTTTGTACAAAGCCATATTAGCCAAATTGTATCTTATAGTGTTTAGATCATGAAAAGAGATATTCTGACACTTGTTATGATTACATGGACACTTAATTTTTTGTCTATCCATCCATCTCGATTGACTACATAGAAATTGATGAAAGTTTCAAGCCCACTCAAAAAATCTTTATTCAAAATTCCATTTATAAACCTTTTATACATCCACTGACAATCTAAATTCATTTTGTCTTGTTTTATTTACAAATAATAATGCTCAATCATTATTCTGAATTAACCATTCAATTACTTCAAAATATACAAAAAATTAAATAAAATTACTTATAGATGAATATTTAAAAATTAAATATCATGAATATTGAGGTAATGCATTACAAGAATCTACATGAATAGATAAAGTAATTTTTAGCATGGCAAAGATTAATAGATATCATGGTATTACTAGATAAAAAGAGCAAAATATTATAATGGACAAGAAAGGAAAGCAAAAAAAGAAAGAAATTTAGTGTTTGAATGGGTAGAGGGAGAGAGAGAGAGAGAGAGAGAGAGAGAGAAAGATAGAGAGAGAGAGAGAGAGAGAGAGAGAGAGTGAGTGAGTGAGTGAGTGAAAGAGAAAGGGGGGAGAGTGAGAGAGAGGGAGAGAAATTGAGAGAGGGAGGAGAGAGAGAGAGAGAGAGAGGGATAGAGAGAGTGTGTGTGTGTGAGAGAGAGAGAGAGGGTAAGCAAGAAAGAAGGAGAGTAAGAAAGAAAATAGCAAGAGAGAGTGTGTGTGTGTGACATATAAAGAAAAAGAGAAAGAGAATGACACATAAAGAATGAGATAGGTAGAGAGAGACCCACAGAGAATGCAGTGTTAGAATGAGGAATTACATAAAAGAATAAAACATTTTCTTCTATACAAAACTATCAAATATTACATCTTTTGTTAAATATAAGTTCATATATGAGCATGAGGCCCAAGGGGTGAGATTAGGTAAGAGTACAACCCTCATTTCAATAGCATGCTATATCTGACAAAAGGACACTCTATTGCTATGTGCTTACATATTAATGATATTATATATTTTTCCATTTAATTTCAAGTTAGTGCAACAAATTAGTATTATCCCAATTATAATTATATTTTATTATACATATAGTATATGTAGTTATAAATAGTTATATATAGTTAAACATATAGTTATAAATATATATATATATATATATATTTCATACAAGTAGTTATATGTAGTTATACATAAATGTATACAAAGTTATAAACAAATATATAGATTTACATATATGTATACAAATATGTATACATAGTTAAAAATATAGTTATATTTATTTATATAAAGTTCTATATATTTATACAAATATTTATATATAGTTATACACATATAGTTAAACATAATGTTGTATGTTGTTATTGATATAATTATAAATATTGTTACATGTGATTATACATGTAGTCAAACATAGTAAAACTTATATTTATACACGTAGGTATATATATTTTTGCATATAATTATATATATTTATAGATATAGTTATGTATATGTATAGATATAGTAAAATACATTATATATAATAATATATAAAAATGTATAGTAAATATATTTTGAAAATTATATATTTAAATATATTTATGTATAAAGTTTTTATAGTTATACATATAGTAAGAAATAATTATTTATAGTTATATATTATTATACATATAGTATATGTAGTTATAAATAGTTATATAAAGTCAAACTAATAGTTATATATATATATTTCAAACAAGTAGTTATATGTAGTTATATATAAATGTATACAAATTTATAAAAAAAATATATAGATTTAGATATATGTATACATATATGTATACATAGTTACAAATATAGTTATATTTAATTATAAAGTTTTATATAGTTATACAAATATATATATATATATATATATAGTTATACACATATAGTTAAACATAATGTTGAATGTTGTTATACATGTAATTTTAAATATAGTTACATGTGGTTATACATATAGTTACACATATTGTTACACTTATATTTATACATGTAGGTATATATATTTTTTCATATAATTATATATATTTATACATATAGTAATGTATAAGTATAGATATATTAAAATACATTTGTATATATTAATATATAAAAATGTATATTAAATATCTGTTGTAAATTATTTATTTAAATATAGTTACGTATAAAGTTTTTATAGTTATACATATAGTAAGATATAATTATTTATAGTTATATATTATTATACATATATTATATATAGTTATAAAAAGTTATAAATAGTTAAACATATAATTGTGTGTGTGTGTGTATTCATACAAGTAGTTATAAGTATTTATACATAAAAGTATACAAAGTTATAAACAAATATATAGATTTACATCAATGTATACATAGTTACAATTATAGTTATATTTAATTATATAGTGTTTTATATAGTTATACAAATATTTATATATATGTATACAAATATAGCTAAACATAATGTTGTACGTTGTTATACATAAATTATAAATATAGTTACATGTGGTTATATATATAGATACACATATAGTTAAACTTATATTTATACACCTCGGTAAATATATTTTTTCATATAATTTTATATATTTATGCATATAGTTATGTTTTGGTATATATATAGTAAATTACTTTTGTATATATTAATATATAAAAATGTATATTAAATATATATTGTTAATTATATATTTAAATATAGTTACTTATACAGTTTTTATAGTTATACATATAGTAAGATACAATTATTTATAGTTATATATTATTATACAAATAGTATATTTGTTGGAATTATAGTTATATAGAATTATACATATAGTTATAAATTATAATATAGTTAAAAATTAGTTTTATATAGTAATAAATATAGTTATAAAATTAGTTTACATCATTACAAATATAATTAAATATAGTTATAAATAGATTTATATAGTTATACAAATATTTATAAATAATTATACATATAGTTAAACATATAGTTATATATAAATGTTGTACATTTTAATTATAATTATAGTTACATGTGTGATTGCACACATAGTTATCCATATACTTATAAATGTAGTTATACATGTTGTAGATGTAGTTATATAGTTTTTCATGTAATTATATATATTTAGACATATAGCTTTGTATATGTATTGATGTAGATAAATACATTTATATATAGTAATATGTTGATATACATATTGTTAATTGCATTTATATATAGTTTTTTGATATATTCGCATCAAGAGAGAGAGGCAAATGGTGCTAGTTAGATACTTAGAGTTGTCTCTGGACAACATGATAGTTTTAGAAGTATTATAATTTCGTAAATGTTTTATTTTTTAATTATCAAAAAATGTATTAAATAATAAATATATATATATAACATAAATACTAATCTTTTTTTTACTTAATAAATTATTTTCAACAAGTTATTATGTGTGTAGCATAGCACACATTTAAAACAAACTCCTTGCAATTTTAATTATCAAATTAATTAAACAATAAATATATAAATAATTTCAAAAAATAGATGTAGAGCCTTCCAAGTAGAAAAAGAAATCTTGGCTACAAAATTTATAAACTTCTTATTGCAATGCACACATGAAAAGATTATTGGTCTTTAAGCCACTCTCCGAAGAATTATAAATACTTTTTAAGTTAAAAAATATATTAATATATTTATTTTATGGTTATAAATTTTTAAGAATACATAATAATTTTTATAAAGATAATATGAAATAATTTTAAAGGCATAAAATTTTATATTTTTGATATTATTTATAATTTTTAAAATTCTAAAAACTACGTAAAGTGAGAAGATAATTATAAAAAGTTATATTTATTATTTTAATAAAGAGTGAATTTCAAAAGCTAATAGTAAAAATATTACTCAATTATTTAATTCTTATAAATTTTAGTAAGGGCAAACATCTATGTATTTATTTTTAAATATCAATTTATTTTCTTTTAAAAATTAATAAATAAATTTTAATATTTATTATAATTAAAGATTTTCAAAATTTGTAGTAATTACTTTTTTAAGATTTTTCTATAATCATAAAATTTTTTTTATACTTATAATAATTTTAATATTTACTAGTTTATTCGTCAATTCAAATATTTTTGTAAATATATTCTATTTAATCATACAATGAATTCTTTTACCTTTATATTAGTAGAAATTTTAATGCATGTTCATTTATTTTTTAAAATAACTTAAAAATTATTATAATTATAGAATTAACTATTTTATGTTACTTTAATACAAAATTTTAAGTTTTTTAATTAAAAATTTTAGAAAAATTTTTTGTATAATTTTTTAAAAATTTTATAATAATAAAAATAGTTATTTTAGTCCTTATTAACATAAAGTATCTTTTGTATTTTTATAATTTTATAAATTATTTATTTATAATATCCTATTTTATAATTTTACGAGAAGAATGTGTCTTTCAAGAATCGCTCATCTATAGACCATGACAAATATTTAATCAACAAAATTAAATAAAATATTAAAATAAATAATAAATTAAAAAATTATAAATCATTAAAGATTAGAGATCAAAATTTTCCCCAGTGCAAATAGCTAAGGAAAAATTCTAGTTAAATGGATATATTTTGTGAAAAATAAAATTTAAGAAATAATCGTTTGCAATAAAATGTAAAATAGAAAAAAAAATCAGATACTTATTTAACAAAGGATTTTGTCTCGATATAATAAGCCAGGAAAAAATCCGTCGCTAAATACCTAGTTTTCATTCTGAGGAAATCTACTAAAATATTAGTGACTGAATTTATCTCAAAATAATTAGATAGGGAAAATCTGTCGCTAAATCCAATACTAAATTCCCTATTTTATTTACGTAGAAATCTATGAAAATATTATCGATGGAATTTATCTCGATATAATTAGCTAAGAAAATTCCGTCGCTAAATTTCTTAGTTTTCTTTGCACGGAAATCTATGAAAATATTAGTGATGAAAAATTTTCAATCAGACATTTTCATTGCTAATTTGTTACTAATCCATCACTATTCCATCGTTAGTATTTATTTCAATATAAAATCAAAAATCCCCTATTATTCCCTAGCTAATCCCTCACTATTTAGCTAGGGATTGATCCATATTTAAATTTCCCTAGCTAAATTGACAATTTCTTGTAGTGATATATGTACGTATATACAATAGTATAAATATAGGTATATGCTGTAGTATATATGTAATTATAAGATGAAGTATATATGTATGTATATATTGTAGTATATATGTATGTATATACTATAGGATATATATATATATATATATATATATATATAAGTATATTTTATTGTATATAAGTTTGTATATACTATTGTATATATGAACAAATATACTCATTATGTACATATAAGAGATATACTAACATTTCTATTATATGTACATATAAGAAAAACCTCTCGTTGAATAGAGATACTATTTTAGAAAGTGGATCTATTCTAAATCTCTCATTAACATTATAAAATGTCAGGAACAACAGAGACATTCTAAGTCAATGATCAAAGAATGCATATCTTGTTTTTGTGTAAGCAAATAATCAGCAATGAAATATAACTCACCATGTCCAGGTACACAAACTCATGAGTGATGATAGGGTTCGAAGAAGTAAAACAACAAGACCACCGCCTTCCATAGTTTCAATCGTTCATGCAAGAATATTTGGAGTTAAGGATTCAAAATCCGACACAATTACAAGGGTTAAAAAGAGTTATTTGTAGTGATGAGAATCTTAAATTTAGTATCTTGAAAGAAAAGAAAAGTAGATCTTACAAAATACAAATTCCATAAGTATTTTCTAACATTTTTTCAGAATCCTTGTACAAGCAATAGCAAACAACTCCGCTTTCAAGAAACAAAGAGAAGGGACCAGCTTTTTCTAGGTCAATCAGTCCCTTCACCATTAGCTTTTTAATCTACTTTGCTAGTTTTCTCTTGTGACATCATCATGCAAGCATCAAATTGGGATAGAATTTAAAAACTAGTCTAATTTCGTAGTGATCATAGCATCAAATTTAGTGTGTACGTATATATTGCAGTATATACATATGAATATACTGAGTATATACGTACATCTATACTACATATATGTGGAGTTTTATACGTACATATTTTGTTTCAAAAATATGACCAAACTAGTGCATTTGGAAACAACGTTGCAAAGCTGTCGTTGTCAACTGTGGCCATTAAACATCGTTGTGAATGCCGGACATTGAAAATATTGTAGGGATCCCATTATGCCCCTCGCCCCATGCCCCACGCCCCATGCCCCTTACCTCTCGCCCCTCGCCCCACGCCTCTACCTCTCGCCTATGCCTCTACCCACCGACCCACTCCCCTAGCCCCTCGACCCTCGCCCCTCGTTCCTTCATGGAGCTGACTAGAGGTTCGTCGAGCTCCAGCGAGCTAGAAGTGGAGCAAACTAGAGCTAGAGGAGCTCTAGTGAGCTCCTTTGTGGAGCTCGAGGGGCTCCAGGGAGCTCCTTCGTCGAGCTCGAGGAGCTCCATCGAGCTCCACTTCGAGCTAGCTGGAGCTATACGGAGTTCTGTGAGCTCTATGAAGGACCTCCCTGAAGCTCTATCGTAGTGCTAGTCGGAGCTCCTCGAGCTCCAGCGAGCTCCACTTCGAGCTAGCTTGAGCTATACGGAGTTCCGTGAGCTCCATGAAGGACCTCCCTGAAGCTCTATCGTAGTGCTAGTCGGAGCTCCTCGAGCTCCACGTCGAGTTCCAACGAGCTCAAGGAGCTCCAAGGAGCTCATTCCCGGAGCTCGAGGTGCTCCATCAAGCTCCACGTCGGGCTCCACTTCGAGCTCACTGAAGCTCGATGGAGCTCCATGAAGGAGCTCACTGGAACTCTGACGTGGAGCTCAACAGAGCTCTAGTGAGTCCATGAAGGTGTGAGGGGCGAGAGGCGAGGGGTGAGTGGGGAGCAGCAATGAGCGAGAGGTGTGGGGCGAGGCGTGAGGGACTAGGGGTGAGGGGTGAGGGGTGATGGGCGAGGGGCGAGAGGCATAATGGGATCCCTATAATATATCCAATAGCCGACATTAACAATGTCAACCAATGATTTTTAAAAATCAATAGCGTGGCAATGGTCGCAGTTCACAATGACGGCTTTGCCAAATTGTTTCCAGATATATTAGTTTGGCCATATTTTTGAAACCCGACTTAATTTTTAAATTTTTTATTTTAAATGATTTAGTTCCGTACAAACTCATATATATGTACATATAATACTACTGTATATACATACATATATACTCAGTATATCTACATATATACTCAGTATATCAACATATATACTCAGTATATTTGATACTAAGTATATATGTACATGTATACTACAATATATATGGTACTGATTATATATGTACATATGTACTGCAGTATATATGATACTGATTATATATGTACATATATACAATAGTATACACATACATATATACTCACATAAATATAATCACAAAACCTCATATAACACAAAACTACAACAAATTAGTATTATCCCATTTATACTTCATAAAGATGGGACAAAACTTCAAAAACTTATCTTTTTATTTTATCCAGCCATCTCTAATCTATTATAGTGCAAGATAACTGTTGGAGACAATGGATACATGAGGATTGAATGAATTGTTGGCATTAACCATAAAGTTGTTAAGATCCCACCCTGGTAAGAAAGGCTTCTTGTCGTGATCTCCCATGCTAGGTATTAGTTGTAGACCAAGATGCCCCTGGAAAAATAGCTGGTAATAGGCACAGTTCCTCATGTTCAGCCATCATCCATGAAACTACAAACATGCAAGAGTAGAAGAACAAACAAAATGAACTCATTTAATTGAATTTCATTAGCAATTGTAATGGCTATTAACATTTCAAAAGTTTAATTCCACCAATGACCAATAATAAGCTATCGTAGAACTGAACAGTAACAACGCATATCTGCACAAAATAAGTGGGACAAGAACAAACCTGTGTCTGAGTGGGACCAGGATTTTTTCATTCATCTCACAACTTAAGAAGCTAATATGTTGTTCCCAGTACCAAGAGGACTAGCCAAGCCTTTTACATACAAACATATTCACAGATATATAAAAATAGTAATTATAGATATGAATAAACACAAATCTAAGTTTTTGTCATATAATTTCAAAATATATCTAAAAAATATCCAGCAATGAAGTTTAGAGAGAGTGTATGTCTGCAAAAATAATGAAGATAATAGAAGCTTGGCATCCTTTTGATCCAGCAGAGATCAATAAAGATAGGACCAATGCATAGGAAGGACTATGACAATGTCTGTAGGCTTTGAATCAAAATTTTTTTGTGCATCTCACATCAGATGTCCTTCAAAGATTCATTATTAGGTTAATTGGCAAAGCAAAGAACAAAACCACAATAAAAAAAATTGATACCTAAAAAAATATCTCAGTTTGTTTTGCTACGCATAGACAAAAATCAAAAATAGTTTAGAAATAATTCTGATACGAAATCATCCTCATAATTAGTTGGTGAATTTGTGCTAGCCTCTCCTGCGAGGTTTCGCAACTTGATCTTGGAATGCTATCTGTTGCGTCAATGATACTAATTGTGACCCGATATAGTACATTTGCTATTGCGTTACATTCTTAATTTCTTTCAATTAATCATTCATTCTTTTAATTTCTTGCATTTCTTCCTTCAAATGAGTAATAGACTCATCCTTCTCTTCTTTCATTTCCTGCATTTCTTCCTTCAAATGACTAACCTGCTAATCCGTCTCTTCTTTCATTTCATGCATTTCTTTCTTCAAATGAGATATCTACTCATCCTTCTCTTTTATTTCTGTCTCCTTAACTTCAAAATGTTCATTTGTTTTTATTACTTGTTGTTTGCCTGCCTCATCCACCATTGTTGTGATAGATGAATTTGAAGCACGACTGCTACAACAAAATACCACTCCCTTTGAGCCGATATCATACACTTGCTGCTTCTTTTGACCTTATATGGTCTTCAAATAGATAGGATCATAGTCAATTGGTTGAAGATCCATAGAACCCTCAACTTGTTGAGAAGAATCTATCACACGTTCTTCCATTAGTTCCTCTGAAAAAAAAAAGAGAAAAATACTATTATAGATATACATAAAATAAATTTAATATTTTGCATTCCAAACAGATTTCAAAATTTACGGTAGTACTATGAAATTTTATTAATATAACATATTCTTATAGCAATCATCTGAGACTTGTTGTCGAAAAAATGACCATCCACTTTCTTCACATGCATCTTTTTGAAAATCTTATAAAAATTGGGATCTCGACCCAATTATCCAACCAAGATTATATATTTATTAAGTCACAAAATAACAAATGATACAAAATTTAAACAAAATTAATAAGACTTGTTCTGGACTATTAGGACAACCACTAAATATATAAATGTTTAAAATTTTAAAATTATCCCAAATCTCAAGCATGCTCAATACTCAACTTTGAATTCTAGCTCCTTTGTGGCGAGACATTCCTATGCCTAGTCCTACTACCTTAGTTCATTGATATTGCTGGAAATATCTAATTTTTTCTTCACTTCTAGCTCCTCTCAATACTTAAGCCACACGAGCCAGTCATCATTAGATATAAAATCAAGACTTTTTTTATGTTTTTAAATTTATGGACAAAATCAGAATACCGTTCAATAGCTTTACTCTCTCATAATGACTTTTTATTTCCATCAAATTTTAGTGCCCATGTGCACTGATTCTATATATAGAAATATCACAAAAGAATTTATATAAATTACAAGGACATAATTATTTACCTGCTTGAATAATAACCAACATAATAGTTAACTAATTAGATAATTAATTTTTAATGCTATTGTTTCATTATTTTTACCTTAAAGTCATTAAAATTAGTCTCGTTATCAATTTTGAAACTTTTCTTCCGGAAGAATGCTTTAGAATTATCGATTTTCATGAAATACTTTGTAATTATAGCTAAACACTTGTGAGATGGAATAAAACTCTACAAATAAATAAATAACATTGAAAAATAGCAAATCATAACTATATATAAAAAAACCACTAACAGGAAACATCATAATTTTTTATTAAAGTAATATTTACATATTTCTTATACCTCTCATCCACAATCTCCATTACTAAATTAGCACTGAATATAGAGGAATGCACAACATTTGATGATGTCGATGGTTTGGTAAATGGAGGAACTATTGGTGTAAATGTGGTGTAGAAGATGGTGATGGATCAAAAGTGTGTGTAGGAAAGAAAATGCGTGGTGGGCTTATATATGATGAAGGTGATAGTAAAGGCGTCAATGATGGTGATGGATATGTTGATGGTGATTGTGATGTTGAAGTCTAGTATGGTGGGAATGAGATGGTACTGAATTTGCAACATGGTGTAAAATTCTAGATGAATTTGGTCCATTACTGTGTCCACGTCCACCTCACCACGACCATGTCATTTAGGTGCCATCTACTGTACAAAAAATAAAATATAGAATAAATAATGGAGATATGATGAACAACCATGCATTTTAGAATAAAACACACCAATAGATTTCATCAAAATATTACAAAGAATTTGATAGTTTACTATTATAATACTATTATAATAGTTTAAATATCAGCATTACTATCATCTTCCAATGGGTCTTCTGGCATTTCATCTAATTCTGATGGAAGTTCTAACTCATCTTCAGATAAAAATTGATCATCTTTAATTTCTATTAAGCCACTATTTGAGTCGTATAAATTTTCTAGATCTTCATCTACATGCATAGGGTCAATATTATTTATGTTATCTTTTGGAAATCCCAGTGCAATAGCTAAGTTTGCTCTCTTTTTTGAGAGAGAGAATGGGGTAAGAGAGAGAGAGGGAAAGAGAGAGAATGGGGAGAGAGTGACAGAGAGGGGGGGGAGATAAAATGAGAGAGAGAGAAAGTAAATAAAAAACTTAAATAAATTACCTGTAAAGCAGCGAGGTTGATTACGTGCACGGTGCACCACAGTCAAGCTCAAAAATTCAAAACTCAATTTGAGATTCCCGAAAATCCAAGCCGAATGCCGAAGTCCCGATCCCGAGAGAGAGGAGCAGATTTTTGAGAGAGAAATGTGAGATTTGAGAGAAAACATCTTTATGAAATATAAATGTTATACAGAGGGGGCAAGTGGAATTTATAGATTAAAGAAAATATTTTTTAAAAAAAAGTAATTTTTTTGATTTTTTTTAATTTTTTAGGGGCAGAATATGATGGCCATTGGATTCTGCCCCTAGCCGTTGGAGGTGAGATCCAACGGCTGAAATTTACATTTTTTTTAATTTTTTTTGCACGTTAGGGGGGGGGGGAATTGGGTCGGCTCGGGGACCGCCGGTCGGGTCCAATCAGACCCGACTGGCGGTCTTTTTTGCGGGAGGGGCGAAGCCATGGAAACACGAGGTGAACCCATGCCGGTGTGCCGTGCCACGGGCACCGAACCGTGCCGGGTCAGGCATGGCACGGCACGACTCGTGCTTAACCCAGGCACGGGATTTTTCCATGCAGGGCCGGCCCAGGCACGGCCGAAGCGTGCCGTGCCTTGTGCCGGGCCGGCCCGGTTAACCCTCTTTAAGAGCTACCACACTTTCCACTGATTTGAAATCCATTAAACATTAAAAAATTAATCATTAAAAAAACTTAACACTTTTATAAATATACCAAGTGTTTAGTATAATATTGTGTTTAAAATATTTTTATAAATGTTAGATATATATAATTATATATATGTAACACTTTTATAAATAGTATATGTATATATATCACATTTATATAAACATATTAAATATTTTATATTATATAAAAATTATATTTTATATAATTGTTTACAAATATGTATAAATATTTTATATATTATATAATGTTATATAAAAAAATATAAAAATGGATAATTTTATGTAATGTTGTATAGATAATTATAAATTTATACATATGCATAACTATTTATATATAACATTATATGTTTATATAAACATATCAATGTTTATATAATGTAATACATTTATATATATATATATTATATATATTTAAAGTATAGACATTTATATACAATGTCATATGATTATAAATGTATAAAAGTTTATAAATAATTTTATCTGTTGATAATATTTTGGAGACAATAAAATAGAACCCAAAACATTGATTTTATTTTTTCTTACGTTACAAAAGCATAAAAATTGAGTATAATTTGTTTATTAAGTTATGAAGTAGAAAACATTAAGCATAAAATTTTTTTCTTAGGTTACAAAAGTAGAAAACAAAATGCATACATTTTGTATTTTAAAATCTATATAACCCTAAAAATTTAAACAGTAAAACGAACAAAGTTTACACTAACCATTTTATTTCATTATGGCAGATAGTCAAATCATATAAGTGATATGAAAATAGAAGAAATAAGAAGAATA
>JAREIK010018048.1:0-49932 GCA_029783825.1 Sapria himalayana | reverse complement strand
ACCTTTAAATTAGTATACTCTAAATAAGTAATAATAAATCTCATTTTTATTAGTATTCATTATAATTTTAAATATTCGTTTTAATTATTTATCAGTTTATTTTTATTGAAATATTAATTACAAAATAAATTATTAGTGAGATGGATATAATTTAAATAATTTATTTTCATCAAAAAAATATAAGATTATAAAAAGTGGCAAAATTTTTAAAGAAAATATATTATTTAGTAATTTATTTAATTTAATTTTGAATAATTTTAGATTTTACAATATATTTTAATTTTATATCATTCTAATTAATAATAGTTTATTAATTTATTTATGATCTTTATTATAATATCTATCAATACAAATTATTTATATTGATTTACATTATATATACTTATCAAGATTATTATAACTAAATATATATTCACAATTTAAAAATATTAAAAATTATTATATTTTCAAAGGTTATAACCATCAAAAATTTAGAAAAAATCACCAAAGGCATAAACACTTAAATGACTAAACCCCAAAACACATAAATACATAAACCATTAAACTGTATATCCTGAATAATCAATAATAAATCTTCAATTTTATTTGTATTAATTATAATTTTAAATATTTCTTTTAATTATTATTAGTTTATTTTTATAGAATTATAAATTACAAAAAAATTATGAGCTAAGACAAATATAATTTAAATAATTATTTTTCATAACAAAAATATAAACTTATAAAAAAGCAATATATTAAAAAATAGATTATTATTTAGTAAAATATACTTGATTTTGAATAAATTAGATTTTGCAAATATATTTTAAATTATATCTATCTATTAATAATATTTTAGTAATTTATTTATTGATCATTATTATAATATCTAGCAATGTGATTATTTATTTGAATTTAAATGACTTGTATTTACTAAGATTATTATAACTAAATATTATATTTACATTTGAAAAAAATTTAGAAATTTTTATATTTTCAAAGGTTATAACCTTAAAAAATTAGAAAAAAAAAATAAAATAAATTTTTTGTTATATCATTGTTTAAATAAAACTTATAGTCCACTAAATGCCTAAACACTTAAATTTATAAACTCCTAAACACAAAAGCCCCCTAAACACTTAAAACATTTAAACTCGTAAACCTTAAATATAATTTAAATAATTTATTTTTCATCATAAAAAAAATTAAGCTTATAAAAAGAAGCAAAAACTAAAAAACAAAAATTATTATTTGGTAATAAATTTTACATTGATTTTTAATATTTTATGTTTTGCAATTATATTTTAATTTATATCTATCATATAATAATAGCATATTAATTTATTTTTTGATAATTGATATCATATATATCAATAAAATTGTTTTATTTAGTTATAATTATATATAATTATAATGATTCTTATTACTTAATATTGTATTCACATTTTTAAAAAAGTTTAAAATTTTCATATTTTAAAAGGTTATAACCTTAAAAATGTGAGAAAATATTAAAAATAATTTTTTTTGTTATTTCATTGTTTAAATAAATCCTATAAACTACTAAATGCCTAAATAATTAACTCAATAACTCCGAAATTTCGAAAACCCTAAATAGTTAATCCTTTTAAACTGTTAAATCATAAATAAATAATATAAATCTCAATATTTTTTTTTATTATAATTTAAAATATTCATTTTAATTATTTATCTTTTATTTTTATTAATATTAATTACAATATAAATTATGAGTTAGACAAATATGATTTATATAAATTATTTTTCATCAAAAAATATAGATAAACTTATAAAAAGAAGAAAAAATTTCAAAACAAAATTTATTATATAGTAATATATTTTGCTCTCCTTCTGAATCATTTTAGGTTTTATAATTATATTTTAATTGATATCTATCTTATTAATAATAGATTATTAATTTATTTTTTGATCATTATTCGAATATTTATCAATAAAATTATTTATATTGAATTTATATGAAATATAAATATAATGATTATTATAACTAAATATTGAATTCACTTTTGAAAAAATTTAAAAATTATTATATTTTCAAAGGTTATAACATTTGAAAATATCCAAAAATAATAAAAATAAATTTTTTGTTTATTTATTTTTTAAATAAAACCTATAACGACTAAATGCAACACAGTTAAATCAGTAAACTCCTAAACCTCGTAATGCATAAATACATAACCATTAAACTGCTATATACTACTTAATAATTAATAAACCTAATTTTTATTTCTATTTATTATAATTTTAAATATTTATTTTAATTATTTATTAGTTTATTTCTATAGAAATATTTATTACAAAATAAATTATGAGTGCGAGAAATATAATTTAAATAATTTATTTTAATCAATAAAAGTATTTACGCTTATAAAATAATTAGAAATTTAAAAATTAAAAATTATTATTAAGTAATATATTTTACTTAATTCTGAATCAATTTGGGTTTTCTAAATATTTTTTAATTAATATCTATCTTATTATTAATAGTTTATTAATTTAATTTTTCATCATTATTATAATTTCTATCAATAAAATTGTATATATTGAATTTATATGATATATAATTATTAATATTATTATAAGTAAATATTATATTCACATTTCAAAAAATGTTAAATATTATTATATTTTCAAAGGTTATGACCTATGAAAATGAGAAAAAATTACAATTTTTTTTGTCATTTTATTGTTTAAATAAAACCTTTAAACCACTAAATGCCTAAAAACATAAATCGCTAAACTCCTAAATGACAAAACCTCTAAATACATAAACAATTAAACTGGTTATCATTAATAATAAATCATAAATTTCATTTTAATTTTTATTCAGTTTAATTTTAAATTTTTATTTTAATTATTTATAGTTTATTTTTATAGAAATATTAATTACAAAATAAATTATTAGTTAGAAAGATCTAATTTAAATTAACCGGTATCCCCTAAATAATAAATAATAAAACTCATTTTTTTTCATTATAATTTTAAATATTCATTTTAATTATGTATTTGTATATTTTTATATAAATATTAATTACAAAATAAATTATGAGTTAAACAAATATAATTTATATAAATTATTTTTCATCAAAAAAAATAGATAAATTTTTAAAAACAAATTTCAAAACAAAAAATTATTATATAGTAATATATTTTGCTTAGTTTCGGAATCATTTTAATATTTGTAATTATATTTTAAATGATATATATCTTATAATAATAGATTATTAATTTATTTTTGATCATTATTAGAATATTTATCAATAAAAATGTTTATATTGAATTTATATGATATATAAATTTAATAATTATTATAACTAAATATTGTATTTAATTTTGAAAAAAGTTTTAAAATTTTTATATTTTCAAAGATTATAACCTTTGAACATGTGAAAAAATAAAAAATATATATTTTTTTTGTTATTTCATTGTTTAAATAAAACCTATACACCACTAAATGCCTAAGCACTTAAATCACAAAACTCCAAAATCCTGATACCCCTATATAGATAATCCTTTAAACCGATATACACTAAATAATAATTATAAATCTCATTTTTATTGTTTTCATTAAAATTAAAAAAAATCATTTTGATTTTAGTTTTTTATTTGTATATCTGTATTAATTATAAAATAAATTATGAGTTAAAATATAATTTATTAAAAATTATGTTTCATCAAAAAATAGATAAGCTTATAAAAAGAATAAAAATTTAAAAACAAATAATTATTATTTAGTAATATATTTTCTTTGCTTTTGAATCATTCTAGGTTTTGATATATATTTTAAGTAATATCAATCTTATTCATAATAGATTTTAATTTATTTTTTGATAATTATTAGAATATCTATCAATAAAATTGTTTATATTGAATTTATATGATTTATAATTATTATGATTATTATAATAATATTGTATTCACTTTTGAAAAAAATTTAAAAATTATTATATTTTAAAAGTTATAACCTTAAAAAATGATAAAAAAAATAAAAATAATTTTTTTTATTTCATTTTTTAAATAAACCTATAGATCACTAAATGAATACTTACTTAAATCAGTAAGCTCATAAACCCTTGAAACCCCTAAATACATAAACCTTTTAATAGATGTATTCTACTTATTAAATTATAAATCTCATTTATATTTCTATTTATTATAATTTTAAAATTCATTTTAATTATTATAGTTTAATTTTATAGAAAAATTAATTCAAAATAAATTTCGAATGAGAGAATATATTTAAATAATTTATATTTAATAAAAAAAATATAAGCGTACAAAAAAGACGAAAAATTAAAATTTAAATATTATTATTAAGTAATATATTTTGATTTGATTTAATTCATTTTGTGTTATGTAAATATATTTTAATTAATATTTAGATTTTAATAATAGTTTGTTAATTTAATTTTGATCATTTATTATAATATCTATCATTAAAATTATTTATATTGAATTTATATGATATATAATTAGTAAGATTAATATAATTATATATGGTATTCACATTTCAAAAAATTTTAAAAATTATTTTATTTCAAGTTATAACCTTTGAAATAAAAAAATAAAAAAAAATTATTTTATTATATAAATAAAACTAAAAACCACTAAATGACAAAAAACTAAACTGGGCTAACTTCTAAGTACAAAACCCCTAAATAATTTAACCATTAAACTGGTATACTATAAATAATAAATAATAAATCTCATTTTATTAGAATTCATTATAATTTTAAACATATATCTTAATTATATATTAGTTTATTTTTATAGAAATATAAATTAAAAAATAAATTATTAGTGAGACAAATATAATTTAAATAATTTATTTCTCATTAAAAAATATATAAGCATATAAATGGATACAAAAATTTGAAAATTTAAAATTAATATTTAGTAAAATATTTCACTTTGATTTTGAATCATTTTAGGTTTTGCAAATATATTTTAAACAATATTTATCTTATTAATAATTGTTTATTATTTTATTATGATCATTATTATAATATATACCAATAAAATAATTTATATTGAATTTATATGATATTTAATTTTTATGATTATTAACTTCATATTGTATTTACTTTTCAAAAAAAAATTAAAAGTTATTATATTTTCAAGGTTATAACCTTCAAAAATGAGAAAAAATAACAAAAATACTTTTTTTTTATTTTATTTTTTAAATAAAACCTATAAACCACTAAATGACTAAATACTAAAATGACTAAACTCCTAATCCTCGAAGGTCATAAATACTCAAAACATTAAATTAGTATAGTCTAAATAATAAATCATAATTCTCATTTTTATTAGTATTCATTATAATTTTAAATATTCATTTTAATTATTTATCAGTTTATTTTTATAGAAATATTAATTACAAAATAAATTATTAGTGAGACAGATATAATTTAAATAAATTATTTTTCATCAAAAAATATATATATGGTATATAAAAAGAGGCAAATTTTTAAAAATAAAAAATTATTTTTTATTAATATATCTTATTTTGATTTTGAATCATTTTAGATTTTACAATTATATTTTAATTTAAATCATTCTTATTTATACAAGTTTATTAATTAATTTATTTATCATTATTATAATATTTATTAATAAAATTATTTATATTTAGTTTACATTATATAAAATTATTAAGATTATTATAACTGAATATTATATTCACATTTAAAAAAAATTAAAAATTATTATATTTCAAAGGTTATAACCTTCAAAAATTAAAAAAAAATCAAAAAATTAAATTTTTTGTTTTTTCATTCTTTAAATAAAAACTATAAATCACTAAAGGTCTAAACAATTAAATCACTAAACTCCTAAACCACAAAACACTTAAATACTTAAACCATTAAACCGTTATATCCTGAATAATAAATAATAAATCTCAATTTTATTTGTATTCATTATATTTTTAAATATTCATTTTACTTATTTATTAGTTTATTATTATAGAATTATAAATTACAAATAAATTATGAGTAAGACAAATATAATTTAAATAATTTATTTTTAAAAACAAAAATATAAACTTATAAAAAAAGCAAAACATTAAAAAAAATTATTATTTAGTAATATATTTTACTTTGATTTTGAATAAATTTAGATTTTGCAAATATATTTTAAATAATATCTATCTTATTAATAATAGTTTATTAAATTTTTTTTGATCATTATTATAATATCTAGCAATGTAATTATTTAAATTGAATTTAAATGACTTCATAATTATTAAGATTATTATAACTTAATATTATATTTACATTTGAAAAAATTTAAAAATTATTATATTTTCAAATGTTATACCCTTGAAAATGTGAAAAAATATCCAAAATAATTTTTTTGTTATTTCATTGTTTAAATAAAACCTATAAACCTCTAAATGCCTAAAAACATAAATTGCTAAACTCCTAAACTACAAAACCTTAAAATACTAAAACCATTAAACTGGTATACATTAATAATAAATCATAAATCTCATTTTAATTTTTATTCAGTATAATTTTAAATTTTATTTTAATTATTTATCAGTTTATTTTTATAGAAATATTAATTACAAAATAAATTATTAGTGAGATACATATAACTTAAATTAAACCGGTGTACCCTAAATAATAAATAATAAATCTCATTTTTTTTTCATTATAATTTTTAATATTCATTTTAATTATTAATTTTTTATTTTTATATAAATATTAATTAAAAAATAAATTATCAGTTAGACAAATATAATTTATGTAAATTATTTTAATCAAAAAAATATAGATAAACTTTTTAAAATAAAAAAAAATTTAAAACAAAAATTATTATATAGTAATATATTTTGCTTTGCTTATGAAATATTTTATGTTTTGTAATTATATTTTAATTGATATCTATCTTATTAATAATTGATTATTAATTTATTTTTTGATCATTATTAGAATATTTATCATTAAAATTGTTTATGTTGAAATATGATATATAAATATATTGATTATCATAACTAAATATTGAATTCACCTTTTAAAAAAATATAAAAATTATAATATTTTCAAAGGTTATAACCTTTGAAAATATCAAAAAATAATAAAAATAAATATTTTGTTATTTTATTTTTTAAATAAAACCAATAAACCAATAAATGCATACACAATTAAATCAGTAAACACCTAAACCCTGTGATACCTAAATACATAAACATTAAACTGCTATATAATACATAATAATTAATAAATCTAATTTTAATTTTTATTTATTATGGTTTATATATTCATTTAATTATTTATTAGTTTATTTTATAGAAATATTTATTATAAAAAAATATGAGTGCGACAAATATAATTAAAATAATTTATTTTTAATAAAAAAATATATACGCTTATAAAAGAAGTAAAAATTTAAAAATTAAAACTTACTATCCAGTAATATATTTTACTTTAATTTTGAATCAATTTGAGTTTTGTAAATAATTTTAATTAATATTTATATTATTATTAATAGTTTATTAATTTAATATTTGATCATTATTATAATATCTATCAATAAAATTATTTATATTGAATTTATATCATATATAATCATTAATATTATTATAACTAAATATTATATTCACATTTCAAAAATTTTAAATATTATTATATTTTCAAAGGTTATAACCTATGAAAATGAAAAAAAATTACAAATTTTTTTTTGTTATTTTATTGTTTAAATAAAACCAATAAAACACTAAATGCCTAAAAACTTAAATCGTTAAAATCCTAAAAGACAAAACTCTAAATACGTAAACCATTAAACTAGTATACATTAATAATAAATCATAAATATCATTTTAATTTTAATTTAGTATAATTTTAAATTTTTATTTTAATTAATTTTTAGTTTATTTTTATAGAAATTTTAATTACAAAATAAATTATTTGTAAGACAGATCTAATTTAAATTAGACCAGTATACCCTAAATAATAAATAATAAATCTCATTATTTTTAATTATAATTTTAAATATTCATTTTAATTATATTTTTGTTTATTTTTATATAAATATTAATTACAAAATAATTTATGAGTGCCACAAATATAATTTGTGTCAATTTTTTTATCAAAAAATTATAGATAAACTATTTAAAAGAAAAAAAAAATTCAAAACAAAAAATTATTATATAGTAATATATTTTGCTTTGCTTCTGAATCATTTTAGGTTATATAATTATATTTTAATTAATATCTATCTTATTAATTATAGATTATTAAGTTATTTTTTCATCATTATTAGAATATTTATTAATAAAAATGTTTATATTGAATTTATATGATATAAAAATATAACGATTATTAAAACTAAATATTGTATTCATTTTTGAAAAAAATTTTAAAATTATTATATTTTCAAAGGTTATAACCTTTGAAAATGTGAAAAAATAAAAAACAATATTTTTTCTTTATTATTCTATTGTTTAAATAAACCAATACACCACTAAATGCCTAAGCTATTTAAATCACTAAACTACAAAGTCTCGATACCTTCTATATAGATAATCCTTTAAATCGGTATACCCTAAATAATAATTAATAAATTTCATTTTTATTTGTTTTCATTATAATTTAAAAAATTCATTTTGATTGTTTAGTTTTTTATTTTTATATCTGTATTAATTATAAAATAAATTATGAGTTAAAAATATAATTTATACAAATTATTTTTAATCAAAAATTCATAAGCTTATAAAAAAATAAAAATTTAAAAACAAATAATTATTATTAACAATATATTTTGCTTTGATTTTGAATCATTTTAGGTTTTGATATTATATTTTAAGTAATATCAATCTTATTCATAATAGATTTTTAATTTATTTTTGATAATTATTAGAATATCTATTAATAAATTTATTTATATTGAATTTATATGATATATAATTATTATGATTATTATAAATAAATATTGTTTTCACTTTTGAAAAAAATTTGAAAATTATTATATTTTCAAAGTTTATAATCTTAAAAATTGAGAAAAAATAATAAAAATAAATTTTTAGATACTTTATTTTTTAAATAAAACCTATAGACCATTAAATTCTTAATTACTTAAATTAGTAAGCTCATAAACCCCATAACCCCTAAATACATAAAGATTTTAACATCTATATAGTATTTATAAATAATAAATCTCTTTTTTATTTCTATTTATTATAATTTTAAATATTCATTTTAATTTTTTAAACTTTAATTTTTTAGAAAAATTAATTACAAAATAAATTTCGAGTGAGACAAATATTATTTAAATAATTTATTTTTATTCAAAAAAATATATAAGCTTATAAAAAGAAGTAAAAATATAAAAATTAAATATTATTATTTAGTAATATATTTTGATTTGATTTTGAATCATTTTGTATTATGTAAATATATTTTAATTAATATTTATATTATGATTAATAGTTTATTAATTTAACTTTTGATCATTATTATAATATCTATCATTAAAATTGTTTATATTGAATTTATATGATATATAATTAGTAAGATTAATATAATTATACATAGTATTCACATTTCAAAAAATTTTAAAAATTATTTTATTTTTAATGGTTATAACCTTTAAAAATCTAAAAAATCTAAAAAAAAAATTTTTATTTTTATTATATAAATAAAACCTATAAACCACTAAATACCTAAAAACATAAATTGATAAACTCCTAAATCACATAACTCCTAAATAATCAAACCATGAAACCGGGATTCCACATATAATAAATTATAAATCTCATTTTAATTTGTATTCATTATAAAAAGAAGTAAAAATTTAAATACAAAAAATTATTATTTAGTAATATATTTTACTTTGATTTTGAATAATTATATTTAGGTTTTACAATTATATTTTAATTGCTATCAATCTTATTAATAATAGTTTATTTATTTATTATTGGATCAATTTTATTATATCAAACAATAAATTTAATTATGTTGAATTTAAATGTCTTATAATTATTAAGATTATTATAACTAAATATTATATTTACATTTAAAAAAAATTTAAAAATGATTATATTTTCAAAGGTTATAACCTTCAAAAATGATAAAAAATCACAAAAATAATTTTTTTATTATTAATTTATTATTTAAATAAAAGTTATAAACCACTAAATGCCTAAACATTTAAATCTTCAGACTCCTAAACCCAAAAACCCCCCTAAATACTTAAACCATTAAACCTATATAACCTAAATAATAAATAATAAATATCAATTTTATTTGTATTCATTATAATTTTAAATATTCATTTTAATTTTTTTTAGTTTATTTTTATAGAAATATTAATTAAAAAATAAATAATGAGTGAGACATATATAATTTAAATAAATTATTGTTCTGAAATAAATATAAGCTTATAAAAATAAAGAAAATTTCAAAAATTTAAAATTTTATTTAGTAATATAATTTACTTTGATTTTGAATTATTTTGGGTTGTACAAATATATTTTAATTAATATCTATCTTATTAATAATAGTTTATTAATTTATTTTTGATCATTATAATAATATATATTAATAAAATTTTTTATATTAAATTTACATCAAATATAATTATTATGATTATTATAACTAAGTATTGTATTCATATTTTAGAAAGATTAAAAAATTATTATATTTTCAAAGGTTATAACCATTGAAAATCACGAAAATTAATAAAAATAAATTTTTGGTTATTTCATTGATTAAATAAAGCCTATAAACACCTAAATGTGCAAACATATAAATCAATAAAATCCTTAACCCCAAAACCACAAAAAACTTAAATGATTAAATTGGTATACCCAAAATAATAAATCATAAATCTCTTTTTATTAGTATTTATTATAATTTTAAATATTCATTTTAATTATTTATCAATTTATTTTTATTGAAATAATAATTACAAAATAAATTATTAGTGAGAGATATAATTTAAATAATTTATTTTTCATCAAAAAATATATATGCTTAACTAGAAGAAATGTTAATTATCTCTAATATATATAAAAATAATTTATTAGTGTACAAATATAAATTTATTTGTACACTAATATATATAGCTTAAATATAAATTTTATAACTTCATTTTAAGTATTATTATAATAATGATCAAAAATTAAATTAATAAACTATTTATAAAAAGAAAGATATTAATTAAAAAATATTTACAAAGCCAAAATTGATTCAAAATTAAAGTAAAATATATTAGTTGATAATAATTTTTAATTTTTAATAATACTTCTTTTATACTTCTTTCTAAAAGCATATATATATTTTTTGATTAAAATTAAATTATTTAAATTATATGTGTTGCACTCATAATTTATTTTGTAATAAATATTTCTATAAAATTAAACTAATAAATAATTAAAATGAATATTTAAAATAATAATAAATTGAAATAAAAATTCAATTTAATAATTATTTAGTATATAGAAGTTTAATGGTTTATGTATTTAGGCATTATGGTGTTTCAGAGTTTACTGATATAACTGTGTATGCATTTAGTAGTTTATAGGTTTTATTTAAAAAAAATAACATAAAATTTATTTTTATTATTTTTTCATATTTCCAAAGGTTATAACCTAGGAAATATAATAAGTTTTAAATTTTTTTCAAAAGTGAATTCAATATTTAGTTATAATTATCATTATATTTATATATCATATAAATTCAATATAAACAATTTTATTGATAAATATTCTAATAATAATCAAAAAATAAATTAATAAACAATTATTAATAAGTTAGATATCAATTAAAATATAATTACAAAATCTAAAATGATTCAGAAGGAGAGCAAATTATATTATTATATAATACTCTTTTGTTTTTAATTTTTTTTATTTTAATAAGGTTATCTATATTTTTTTTGATGAAAAATAATTTATATAAATTATAATTGTCTAACTCTTAATTTATTTTATAATTAATATTTATATAAAATAAGAAATAAATAATTAAAAATGAATATTTAAAATTATAATAAAAAAAATAAAAATGAAATTTATTGTTTATTATTTATAATAAATCTGATTAAAAAATTATATATTTAGGGTTTTCGAGATTTAGAAGTTATTCATTTAAGTATTTAGGCATTTAGTGGTTTATAGGTTTTATCTAAACAATGAAATAACAAATAAATTATTTTTGATATTTTTTCAAATTTTCAAAGATTTTAACCTTTGAAAATATAATAATTTTAAAATTTTTTAAATATGTGAATACAATATTTAGTAATAATAATTATTATAATAATATATAATATAAACTAAATATAAACAATTTTATTTATAGATAATATATCAATTATCAAAAAATAAATTAATAAACTATTATTAATATGATAGATATAAATTAAAATTTAATTACAAAAAATAAAATGATTAAAAATCAAAGTAAATTTATTACTAAATAAGAAGTTTTGTTTTTAAGTTTTTGCCTCATTTTATAAGATTATATATTTTTTTGAAAAAAAATAAATTATTTAAATTCTATTTGTATCACTCATAATTTATTTTGTAATTAATATTTCAATAAATTATTTAAATTATATTTAAGTTTTACGAGTTTAAAGGTTTAAGTATTTAGGGGCTTCCGGGTTTAGGAGTATAGAGATTTATGTGTTTTGGTATGTAATTGTTTATAAGTTTGATTTAAACAATGATATAACAAAAAATTTATTTTTTTTTATTTTTTCTCATTTTTTAAGGTTATAACCTTTGAAAATATAACAATTTTTAAATTTTTTTTAAATGTGAATACAATATTTAGTTTTGATAATATTACTAATTATATATCATATAAATTCAATATAAACAATTTTATTGATAGATATTATATTAATGATCAAAAAATAAATTAATAAATTATTATAAATAAGATAGATATTATTAAAATATATTTGCAAAACCTAAATTTATTCAAAATCAAAGTAAAATAAATTACTAAATAATAATGTTTTTGATGTTTTGCTTCTTTTTATAAGTTTATATTTTTTGTTCTTAAAAGTATATTATTTAAATTATATTTGTCTTACTCTTAATTTATTTTGTAATAAATATTTTTATAAAAATAAACTAATAAATAATTAAATGAATATTTAAAATTATAATAAATAGAAATAAAAATTAGATTTATTAATTATTATGTACTATATAGTGATTTAATGGTTTATGTATTTAGGTATTATGAGGTTTAGGCGTATACAGATTAAATTCTGTATGCATTTAGTGTTTTATAAGTTGTATTTAAAAAATAATATAACAAAAAATTTATTTTTATTATTTTTTCATATTTTCAAATGTTATAACCTTTGAAAATATGATAATTTTTAAATTATTTTTAAAACCGAATTCAATATTTAGTTATAATAATCATTATATTTATATATCATATAAATTCAATTTAAATAATTTTAGTGATTAATATTTTAATATTTATAAAAAAATAAATTAATAATCTATTATTAATAAGATAGATATCAATTAAAATACAATTACAAAACATAAAATGATTCATAAGCAAACCAAAATATATTACCATATAATAATTTTTTGTTTTGTAATTTTTTTTATTTTAAAAAGTTTATCTATATTTTTTGATTAAAAATAATTTACATAAATTATATTTGTCTAAGTCATAATTTATTTTTTAATTAATATTTATATAAAAATAAAAAATGAATAATTAAAATGAATAATTAAAATGAATATTAAAAATTATAATGAAAAAAATGAAATTTATTATTTATTATTTTGGGTAGACCGGTTTAATTTAAGTTATATCTAACACACTAATAATTTATTTTGTAATTAATATTTCTATAAAAATAAACTGATAAATAATTAAAATGAATATTTAAAATTATAATGAATACTAATAAAACTAAGATTTATGATTTATTATTTAGACTATACTAATTTAATGTTTTAAGTATTTATGGGCTTCGGGGTTTAGGAGTTTAGTCATTTTAGTATTTAGTCATTTAGTGCTTTATAGGTTTTATATAAAAAATAAAATAACAAAAAATTTATTTTTGTTATTTTTTATCATTGTTGAAGGTTATAAACTTTGAAAATATAATAATTTTTAAATTTTTTTTTGAAAAGTGAATAAAATATGAAGATATAATAATCATAATAATTATATATCATATAAATTCAATATAAACTATTTTATTTATATTTATTATAATAATGATCATAAAAAAGTAATAACCAATTATTAATAAGATAAATATTATTTAAAATATATTTGCAAAACCTAAAATTACTCAAAATCAAAGTGAAATATTTTACTAAATATTAATTTTAAATTTTTAAATTTTTGTATCCATTTATAATCCTATATATTTTTTGATGAAAAATAAAATATTTAAATTATATTTATCTCACGAATAATTTATTTTTTAATTTATACTTCTATAAAATTAAACTAATAAATAATTAAAATGTATAATTTAAATTATAATGAATACTAATAAAAATGATATTTATGATTTATTATTTAGCTTATAACTATTTAATTGTTTAAGTTTTTTGTGGTTTTGGAGTTATGGAGTTTATTGATTTATATGTTTACACATTTTCGTGTTTATAGGTTTTATTTAATCAATGAAATAACCAAAATTTATTTTTATGAATTTTCGTGATTTTCAAATGTTATAACCTTTATATATAATAATTTATTAATAGTTCTAAAATATGAATACAATACTTAGTTATAATAATATTAATAATTATATTTGCAGAACCTAATATAATTCAAAATCAAAGTAAATTATATTACTAATTAAAATTTTAAATTTTTGAAATTTTGTTTATTTTTATAAGCTTATTTTTTTTATAAAAAATAATTTATCTAAATTATATCTGTCTCACTCATTATTTATTTTGTAATTAATATTTCTATAAAAATAAACTAAAAAATAATTAAAATTAATATTTAAAATTATAATGAATACAAATAAAAATGAGATTTATTATTTATTATTTTGGTTATATAGGTTTAATGGTTTAAGTATTTAGGAAGTTTTGGGGTTTAAGAGTCTAGAGATTTAAATGTTTAGTCATTTAGTGGTTTATAAGTTTTATTTAAATAATAAAATAATAAAAAATTATTTTTGTGATTTTTTATCATTTTTGAAGGTTATAACCTTGAAAATATAATAATTTTTAAATTTTTTTCAAATGTAAATATAATATTTAGTTATAATAACTTAATAATTATAAGATATTTTAATTGAATATAAGTAATTTTATTGTTTTGTATTATAAAAATAATCAAATAATAAATTAATAAACTATTATTAATAAGATTGATCGCAATTAAAATATAATTGCAAAACCTATATATAATGATTCGAAATCAAAGTAAAATATATTACTAAATAATAATTTTTTGTTTTTAAATTTTTACTTCTTTATATAATATTATTATTTTTTGATTAAAAATAAATTATTAAAATTATATTTGTCTCACTCATTATTTATTTTGTGATTGATATTTCTATAAAAAATAAACTAATAAATAATTAATATGAATATTTAAAATTATAATAATATAAATTAAAATGAGATATATGATTTATCATATATGGTATACCAGTTTAATGGTTTGATTATTTAGGGGTTTTGTAATTTAGGAGTTTAGCAATTTATGTTTTTAGGCATTTAGTGGTTTATAGGTTGTATTTATATAATAAAAATTTAAAATTCTATTTTTGATTTTTTCTGATTTTCAATGGTTATAACATTTGAAAATAAAATAATTTTTAAAATTTTTTGAAATGTGAATACCATGTAATAAATATATTAATCCTACTAATTATATATCATATAAATTCAATATAAATAATTTTAATGATAGATATTATAATAATGATCAAAAATAAAATTAATAAACTATTAGTAATAATATAAATATTAACAAAAATATATTTACATAACACAAAATGATTCAAAATCAAAACAAATTATATTACTAAATAATAATATTTAATTTTTAAAATTTTCCTTCTTTTTATAAGCTTATATTTTTTTTATTAAAATAAATTGTTTAAATAATATATGTCTCACTTGAAATTTATTTTGTAATTAATTTTTCTAAAAAATTAAACTATAAATAATTAAAAATGAATATTTAAAATTATAATTAATAGAAATAAAAATGAGATATATTATTTATTAAGTAGTATATAGTTGTTAAAAGGTTTATGTATTTAGGGGTTTCGGGATTTATGTGCTTACTGATTTAAGTAAGTAAGCATTTAATGATCTATAGGTTTCATTTAAAAAATGAAATAACAAAAAATTTATTTTTATTATTTTTTGTCATTTTTTAAGGTTATAACCTTTGAAAATATAATAATTTTTAATTTTTTTTTCAAAAGTGAATTCAATATTTAGTTATAATAATCATTATATTTATATATCATATAAATTCAATATAAACTATTTTTTGATAAATATTCTAATAATGATCAAAAAATAAATTAATAATCTATTATTAATAAGATAGATATCAATTATAATATAATTACAAAACCTAAAATGATTCAGAAGCAAAACAAAAAAAATTACTATATATTAATTTTTTGTTTTGAAATTTTTTTTCTTTTTAAAAGTTTATCTATATTATTTTGATGAAAAATAATTTTATAAATTATATTTGTGTAACTCATAATTTATTTTGTAATTAATATTTATATAAAAATAAACAAATAAATAATTAAATTTGAATATTTAAAATTAAAATGAAAAAAAATGAAATTTATTCTTTATTATTTAGGATATACCGGTTTAATTTAAATTAGATTCGTCTCACTAATAATTTATTTTGTAATTAATATTTTATAAAAATAAACTGATAAATAATTAAAATTATATTGAATAATTAAAATAATTTATTTTGTTCCTCTCTCAATTCTAGAATGATATCTAAAGCTCTAACCAAAATAATATGAGCTTTTACTTTTTCTCTATTATGTCTCATCATATTTGATGTTGAATCACTGGGCATTTAAAGGTAATTTGACTCATGTACGCTAATAGACTAAACCAAAGTTGTACCCCTATGAGTTGAAATAGCTAGTTGTTGAGGATGGTATTTATATTGATTATTGTAATTTCTTCTTAAATATCTCTCATGTACACACTCAAAGAAAATTTTTAAAACATAGTTCACCACTAAAAAAATAACCACCTTGTAGCCTATTAGAACAAACTAGCCCCGGGGTGGTTTGAGCAGGGCAAGAAGTATGGGCTCTCTTTCAATCAAGAATCAAAAAATTTATTTTATTGGCATGTGTAAGCCTTTTTTTATATCCTCATGGATATGAAAAGTATCATTTTTTTCTTTTTATATTAAATGAGTTATGTATACAAGCTCACAATACCCAAAAGGTGCAAATGAATCATATTCAAATGTATAAAATGTTTTAATCATTGCTCAAAATATTAGTCTTGCATATTGACACTTGAGGTCACAAATCAAAGGAAAAAGCCATAGTGATATTTCCAATCCCAATAATTTTATCTATAGAAAGTTATAAAGAGTAGTAGTCAAGCTTTAACTATTTCTAGGGTCATGACTTTTGCTCTTGAGGAATGTCCAAAGTTACAATCATTCCTAGTGCAATGACTTTGCAATATAAAGATAAAATGCACAAGCTATGGTCATATACAATACTGTGACCCTGTATTATAGTGATTAAAAATGTATTCATGATCATTCTTAGTGCCATAACAATATGTACAACAGAGAGACATAAGTTATGGCATATTCTCATCGATATGATTTTGTGTTCTAGAGACAAAATATACAATCATGACCATTGCTAATGCTACAATAATCTATAGCAAGAAAGCGACTGAATCCATAACTCACCCCTTAAGTCATGAGTTTGTGTTACATATACAAACAGATAAATATATGACATTCCCAAATGTTGTGAATTTCAATTTAAATTTAACACTTAGTCATTTGATTATAAAAGTGCAAAATATGAGATTTAGGATTTAGGGTTTATGGGTTAGGGTTATAGTTTATGGTTTAAGGTTTAAGATTTAAAGTTTAGGGTTTATGGTTTTTTTTGTTTTTTTTTTGGAAAATACACTCTTTATTTATCATTTAGGCACTCAACTTACAAGAGACTAAAAAGCTGTCTAATTATGGCCAGCCCACCAAATCCTATGCACCTTAATGATTCTATGCATAAAATACATAAAAAACATGATGCCTAATAATTCCAAGCATACGAATACAACTAAAATTACCTGGAATTCCCGGACATTCAGAGTTGGCATTGAGTCATTATGCGCACTGCGTCCTTTCCATTCGGATTTGTCCAAGCCTTTTGGAGGAACCTAAATGATGCACCATATTAAAACTATGCAAATATAAGATTGTGCATCTGTGTGACATGCAGCATCAAGCATTTGCCTATGTCATTGCTATGCAATGGAATACATGTAAAACTAAATACCCATAAATCCACAAGTCCATATCTACGGCACTTTGTCATTTCATTCTCACCTCTGAATTCCATATTCTTTTGCTCCAATGATCCTCAAAAAAGTATCTATTGGGTTAGAATGCTTCATCCTTGAGCTCCAAAAAGTGGATGTATGTTGCATCGACAAAATATCGAAAAATATGCATGCATCGGTGTGCATGTTTAATGATGTCCATCTCATAGTCTAATTATCTACGTGTACAACCAAGCTAGAATACAAGTAAAATTACAAAATGCTATAAAGATGGTCCTTCTGCTCCTTGGAGTGTAGCATCGGCTAATGTGTATTTACAAAATGCATTAGTGGGCCTCACTTAGAGATACTCATAAGTCCAGTTGCCCTCATTGCATGCTACATAGAGAACAGACAAGATTGTGTGTGTGAGCATGTCATGATCCATCTCTACAAGTACATGGTGCATATAAAGTCCAAAATACAAATAAGACTACAAACATAAACTACGAGTTTGAATCTTTCGCTCCCGAGTGGCTGGTCTGGACTCCATTGTTTACTAGCTCTGCTTGGTGATGCTTCAGATTTTGCCGGCTCTCCAATTAATCATGGATTACCCTCTACTCCTGCTGGGCGATGGTTGGGTGGTCCTCTATGCTGCCTGATATGGCTAGTGGGACCCACTCCTAGCTATTCCTGGGTTTACTCCCGACCACTTTGCTCGGTCTCGTCAGTTGTCTGAATATTATCATCTCAGCTTGCTAGCGAGGCCCTCTACAAGCTGGTGGCCCATACTTCTGGCTACTTCCAGGACTTGCTGGCCCCTCTAAAGGTCACACCAAAATTGACAAGAATATGTGCACGTGTGTACTTTGGTCCGTCGCTATGTGTGTGTGGTGCAGTAGTATCAGGGTTTAGGAGTTTAGTAATTTAAGTATTTAGGTATTTTGTGGTTTATAGGTTTTATTTAAATAATTAAATAAAAAAAATTATTTTTATGATATTTTCTCATTTTCAAGGTTATAACCATTGAAAATATTATAATTTTTAATTTTTTTTCAAATGTTAATATAATATTTAATTATTATAATCATACAAATTAAATATCATATAAATTCAATATAAATAAATTTAATGATCGATATAATAATAGTGATCATAAAATAGATTAATAAACTTTTATTAATAAGATAGATATTAATTAAAATATATTTGCAAAACCTAAAATGATTCAAAATCAAAGTAAAATATATCACTAAATAATAATTTTTTATTTTTAAATTTTTGATTTTTTTATAAGCTTATAAATTTTTTTGATGAAGATAAATTATTTAAATTATATTTGTCTCATTAATAATTTTATTTTCAATTAATATTTAGATAAAAATAAACTAATAAATAAATAAAATGAATATTGAAATTATAATGAATACAAATAAAAATGAGATTTATGATTAATTATTTAGGGTATACCAGTTTAATGGTTTAAGTATTTAGGAGTTTAGGAGTTTAGTGATTTAAGTATTTAGGCATTTAGTAGTTTATTTGTTTTATTTAAATAATGAAATAACAAAAAAATTATTTTTCCAATTTTTTATCAATTTTGAAGGTTATAACATTTATAAATATACTAATTTTTAAATTTTTATCAAATGTGAATACAATATTTAGTTATAATAAGCTTAATAATTAGATATCATGTAAATTAAAAATAAACTATTTTATTGATAGATATTAATAAACTAAATATAAATATAAATATAATAATGATCAAAAAATAAAATATATAAACTATTATTTATTGATAGATATTTATATATTATTTATAAATACTTAAACCTTTAAAGATGGTTTAAATGTTTATGTATTTAAGGGTTTTAGGTTTTTGGGGTTTAGAGTTTAATGATTTAAGCATTTAGCCATTTAGAAGTTTATAGGTTTTATATAAAAAATGAAATAACAAAAAATTTATTTTTGTGATTTTATCTCATTTTCAAAGATGATAACCTTTAAAAATATAATAATATTTAAATTATTTTTAAATGTAAATATAATATTTAATTATACTAATCTTTATAATTATATATCATGTAAATTCAATATAAATAATTTTATTGATAAATATTCGAATAATGATCAAAAAATAAATTAATAATCTATTATTAATAAGATAGATATCAATTATAATATAATTAAAAAACCTAAAATGATTCAGAAGCAAAGCAAAATATATTACTATATAATTATTTTTTGTTTCGAAATTTTTTTTATTATAAAAAATTTATCCATATTTTTTTGATGAAAATTATTTTATATAAATTATATTTGTCTAACTCATAATTTATTTTTTAATTAAGATTTATATAAAAATAAACAAATAATTAATTAAAATGAATATTTAAAATTATAATGAAAAAAATAATATTAAGATTTATTCTTTATTATTTTGGGTATACCAGTCTAATTTAAATTGTATATGTCTCACTAATAATTTATTTTGTAATTAATATTTCTATAAAAATAAACTGATAAATAATTAAAATAAAAATTTAAAATTATACTGAATAAAAATTAAAATGAGATTTATGAATTTTTATTATTGTATTCAGTTAAATATTTTAAGTATTTTGAGGTTTTTCGTTTATGACTTTAGCGATTTATGTTTTTAGGCATTTAGTGGTTTAGAGGTTTTATTTAAACAATGAAATAACAAAAAAATTATTTTTGATATTTTTTGATATTTTCAAAGGTTATAACCTTTGAAAATATAATAATTTTAAAATTTTTTAAAAATGTCAATTCATTATTTAGTAATAATAATCATTATAATTATATATAATATAAACAATTTTATCGATAGATATGATATCAATTATCAAAAAATAAATTAATATGCTATTATTAAATTGATAGATATAAATTAATATATAATTGCAAAAAATATTAAAAATACAAGTAAAATTTATTAATAAATAATAATTTTTTATTTTAGTTTTTGCTTCTTTTTATAAGATTATATTTTTTTTATTAAAAATAAATTATTTAAATTATATTTGTATCACTCATAATTTATTTTGTAAATAATATTTTAATAAATTATTTAAATTATATTTAAGGTTTAAGAGTTTAAAGGTTTAAGTATTTAGGGGCTTTTGTGTTTAGGAGTTTAGAAGTTTAAGTGTTTAGGCATTTAGTGGTTTATAAGTTTTATTTAAACAATGATATAACCAAAAATTTATTTTTATTATTTTTTTAATTTTTCTGCTTATAACCTTTGAAAATATAATAATTTTTAAATTTTTTTCAAATATAAATATAATATTTAGTTATAATAATCTTAATAATTATAAGTCATTTAAATTCAATATAAATAATTACATTGCTAGATATTATAATAATGATCAAAAAAAATTTAATAAACTATTATAAATAAGATATATATTATTTAAAATATATTTGCAAAATCTAAATTTATTCAAAATCAAAGTAAAATATATTACTTCATAATAATTTTTTTAATGTTTTGCTTTTTTTATAACTTTATATTTTTGTTATTATAAATAAATTATTTAAATTAATTTGTCTTACTCGTAATTTATTTTGTAATGTTTAATGGTTTAAGTACTTAGGTGTTTTTGGGTTTAGGAGTTTAGTAATTTAACTGTTTAGACCTTTAGTGATTTATAGTTATTATCTAAATAATTAAAAAACAAAATATTTAATTTTTTGATTTTTTTTAATTTTTGAAAGTTGTAACCTTTGAAAATATAATAATTTCAAATTTTTTTAAATGTGAATATAATATTTAGTTATAATAATCTTAATTATTATATATAATATAAACTAAATATAAATAATTTTATTAATAGATATTATAATAATGATCAATAAATAAATTAATAAACTAGTATTATTAAGAATGATATAAATTAAAATATAATTGTAGAATCTAAAATGATTCAAAATCAAAATAAGATATATTACTAAATAATAATTTTTTATTTTAAAAATTTTGCCTCATTTTATAAGCATATATATTTTTTTGATGAAAAATAAATTATTTAAATTATATCTGTCACACTAATTATTTATTTTGTAAATAATATTTCTATAAAAATAAATTGATAAATAATTAAAATGAATATTTAAAATTATAATGAATACTAATAAAAAAGAGATATATGATTTATTATTTAGGGTATACCTATTTAATGGTTTAAGTTTTTTGTGGTTTTGGGGTTAAGGAGTTTAATGATTTATATGTTTGCACATTTAGGTGTTTATAGGTTTTAATTTAATCAATGAAATAACAAAAAATTTATTTTTATGAATTTTTGTAATTTTCAAAGTTTATAACCTTTGAAAATATAATAATTTTTTAATCTTTCCAAAATATGAATACAATACTTAATTATAATAATCTTAATAATTATATTTGATGTAAATTTAATATAAAAAATTTTATTAATATATATTATTATAATGATCGAAAAATAAATTAATAAACTATTATTAATAAGATAGATATTAATTAAAATATTTTGCAGAACCCAAAATAATTCAAAATCAAAGTAAATTATATTACTAAATAAAATTTTAAATTTTTAAAATTTTGGTTATTTTTATAAGCTTATTTTATTTTTCATAAAAAATAATATATTTAAATTATATGTCTCACTCATTATTTATTTTGTAATTAATATTTCTATAAAAATAAACTAAAAAATAATTAAAATGAATATTTAAAATTATAATGAATACAAATAAAAATGAGATTTATTATTTATTCTTTATTATTTAGGTTATATAGGTTTAAATGTTTAAGTATTACGGGGTTTTGGTGTTAAGGAGTCTAGATATTTAAATGATTAGGCATTTAGTGGTTTATATGTTTTATTTAAATAATAAAATAATAAAAAAATTATTTTTGTTATTTTTTCTCATTTTTGAAGGTTATAACCTTTGAAAATATAATAATTTTTAAATTATTTTCAAATGTAAATATAATATTTAGATATAATAATCTTAATATTTATAAGACATTTAAATTCAATATAAGTAATTTTATTGATAGATATTATAATAATGATCAAAAGAATAAATTAATAAACTATTATTAATAAGATTGTAATCAATTAAAATATAAATGCAAAACCTATAATGATTCAAAATCAAACTAAAATATATTAATAAATGACAATTTTTTGTTTTTAAATCTTTCCTTCTTTTTATAAATTATATTTATTTTTTGCTTTAAAATAAATTATTAAAATTATATTTGTCTCACTCTTTATTTATTTTGCAATTAATATTTCTATAAAATATAAACTAATAAATAATTAAAATGAATATTTAAAATTATAATGAATACAAATTAAAATGAGATTTATGATTTAATATATAGGGCATATCGGTTTAATGTATTGTTAATTTAGGGGTTTTTCCGTTTAGGAGTTTAGCAATTTATGTTTAGTGGTTTATAGTTTTTATTTATATAATAAAAAAAGTTTGTTTTGATTTTATCTGATTTTCAAAGGTTATAACCTTTGAAAATAAGATAATTTTTAAAATTTTTTGAAATGTGAATACCATGTATAATTATATTAATCATACTAATTATATATCATATAGATTCAATAAAAACAATTTTAATAATAGATAGTATAATAATGATCAAAAATTAAATTAATAAACTATTATTAATAATATAAATATCAATTAAAATATATTTACATAACACAAAATGATTCAAAATCAAATCAAAATATATTACTTAATAAAAATATTTAATTTTCAAATATTTCCTTCTTTTTATAAGCTTATATTTTTTTTTGATTAAAAATAAATTATTTAAATAATATTTGTCTCACTCAAAATTTATTTTCTAATTAAATTTTCTAAATAATTAAACTATACATAATTAAAATGAATGTTTAAAATTATAATAAATAGAAATAAAAATGAGATTTATTATTTATTAAGATGTATATAGCTGTTAAAAGGTTTATGTATTTATGTGTTTCGGGGTCTATGAGCTTACTGATTTAAGTAAGTAAGCATTTAATGATCTATAGGTTTTATTTTAAAAATGAAATAACAAAAAATTTATTTATATTATTTTTTCTCATTTTTTAAGGTTTAACCTTTGAAAATATAATAATTTTTAAATTTCTTTTCAAAAGTGAATACAATATATATTTCTAATAATCAAAATAATTATATATCATATAAATTAATATAAACAATTTTATTGATAGATATTCTAATAATTATCAAAAAATAAATTAATAATCTCTTATGAATAAGATGATATTACTTAAAATATAAACATATCATATTAATTAATGACAATGCAGATGTCACAATCCAGCGGTAAACGAAAAATACAATAAATTGAAGATGTCCACATTTCAAATGATCAAAGTACTGGTAAATCCAATCATCATCCTTTCACGAACCTTCCTATTGTTATGGCAGGTTCTTCAATTCTAATTGTAAAAGAAAGTCAAGGCACATCTGAACCTCAAGCTCATAAAAAGTATAAGTCTACTGTTTTGGAAACTTATGAGATATTAGTTAATTCAGAGAAAAATTAAACTGGTAGGGCAGCTTGTATATGTGCAGAAAAGAATATTTGGAAAAAAATGATCAAGGTACTTCGGGTTAATAAAATTCTTGAGAGAGACTTGTAGGAAATTTCGACACAAAAAAGAATTAATAGAAGCTCACAAAGGTAAAGACAATGCGCAATCTTTGTTGAGTTTCACTAAAGGTACTCGTTCAGAGGATGACAAATTAACTTGTTGTCATTTTTAGCTATTCCTTAATATTTTAAGTAATTGTTTAAAAAATGTACTATTGCTATTATGGTTAACTTTCACTAGGCTGAACAAAGCCAACTTGTGACAAAACAAAGAACCAAATTAAGCACACAACTCGGTCCCGTTCTATTTATAATTTCTATTCTTTTTTGCACATCAATGCTTTTGACAAGGTAATGGAACTCATTTGTGGTATTCGGCCTATTTGACAAAACAAAATTCACCCAATTTGAGTTTGAAAGATACATAATTATGGAATGATAAATGGTACAACAAAAGGTTTCGATATGAATTGACTTGGCCGGTTTGAAAAAAATAATTTGAAAAAAATGTCCGAACTCCGTTCCGTCGGAAACTATTTTCTGCTACCCAAAATCCCAGATCTACATCCCATCCCGTCCCGATATTTTCAACCTATGAGACGGGACTGGATCTTCAATAAAAAATCTCTGAACTGTGGGAAGGGACGGGAGATTTGTAATCCCAATCTAGTCCCGTCCCATAAGCACCCCAAGCATTTAGTGGTTTATAGTTTTATTTAATAAATAAAATAACAAAAAATTTATTTATATTTTTTTTTGATATTTTCAAAGGTTATAAACTTTGAAAATATAATAATTTTAAATTTTTTTGAAATGTGAATACAATATTTAGTTATACTAATCATTATATTTTTAAATTTTATATTATATTTATATTTATATTATATAAATTGAAAAGGCTACCGAGATAGCATTCGAAAGAAGTTTCCATATGAAAACATTTATTTTTTGTGGCATCTTTTTTGTCCATGCCTCTTTATATAATTCTTGTTGTAGCCTTTTCTTTCTTACCAATTCTTTGGTGCTTCTTATTGTAAACATTCCCGGCGGATTTAGTGTCCATTTCCCACCATTATCGGCCAATATAGCATATTTTTCAACAATATTTTATGGCTTGCGCATCATTTTCCAGCTTTTCGGGGTTCTTTTTGCATTTTTAAAAGCTTTATCACCTAAACCGTATCTAGCTTTTATGTATGCTGCCCAAAGGTTTCCATTCTCTTTTAAGAGCCACCAATTTTTACAAGCCCATGCTATGTTTATATCGCCTAGGCTAACAAAACCTAGTCTCGTCTCCTCCTTTGGGTAACATAAATCTTCTCATTTTTTTCAGTGTAACTTATTTTTTCATTCTTTTTTCCCCATAAGAAATTAGCCATTTCTCTTTCTAGTTTTTTTGTTAAGCTTTTTGGTGGCTGTATCGACATTAAAATATGGGCCAGTGAGCTTTGCAAGACATGTGTGATTAATGTGATTCTTCCTGTCATGCTTAATAGTTCTTCTTTCCAGCCCACTATTTTTTTACTCAATTTATCTACAAAATAGTCTAGATATTCTTTCTTAAGCCTCCCTTCGTAAATCAGGCAGCCCAGATACATTAATGTGTCTACTTTTTGTGTGAAACCAGTTATTTTTATTATCTTTTGTGCAATGTTTTTAGGCACTTTTCTTGTTATCAGGAATTGACATTTGTTTCTGTTCAGCACTTGACATGTTTCTACTTCAAGTGTTTGCAGTAACTTTATCATGGATCTTATAGATAGACTGCTAGCATTTGTGAAGATAATAATGTCATCCGCATATGCTAGGCAGCTCACGTGCGATGTATTTCTTGGTTGCTTAAATGTGAGTATGGTTCCCGCTTTCATTTCCAATTTTAGATTTACGATGAATAATTCTAGATAAATGTTAAACAAGGATGGCGAGAGAGGGTCCCCTTGTCGAAGTCCTCTTGATGTTTTAAATTCTTTACATGCCTGTCCATTTATTAGAATTTTGACCCATGCGCTCGAAATACATCTATATATCATATCTATCCAGAATTCTGAGAAACTCATTTTTCTCATTAAATAACATAAAGTCTCTCATTCCACTCTATCAAAAGCTTTTAATAAATCTAGTTTTATTATTACATTATGCCCTCTAGATTTCACTCCTATTTCTTTTATCATTTAAATAGCAATATTGATATTTTCTATCATTAATATATGTTTTACAAAGACGTCTTGTTTTGGAGATATGATAGCAAGAAGAATCCTACTGGGCCTGTTCTTGAGTAATTTTGCTAATATCTTATAAATCGTATTACAAAGGCTAATCAGCCTGTAATCCTCACCTCTCTGTGGATTAGCCTTCTTTAATATCAGTACAATGAATAACTTAGCCCATGCTTTAGTAATATCTGCTCCGACAAAAATCCAATTAATAGCGGTAACCATATCTTTTTTAATGATAGGCCAGGCATATTGGAAGAAGCCATTGTTCTACTCGTCTGGGCCTGCTGCACTATTTTTGTTTGCACTGAAAACTACTTTAACCTCTTCTTCTCTCGGAGGTTCCTCAAGCATTTTATTATCCTCCTCTTTTACTTTCCTTTCAATATTTTATATTAAAGACCACATACTAGACATATTCAACCCACATAAGTGGCTTTAAAAAAATCTTCTAATATATTTTTATTTTTTTTTCATCTTCTAACCATTCCCCATTAGATGCCTTTATACCTCTTATTCTATGTTTTCTAGTTTTATTTTTACCATTGCATTGAACAATTTTGTATTTTTATCGCATTCTTTTAACCATTTAATTTTTGCCCTCTACTTCCAAAAGGCTTCTTCCATGTGCATTCTAAGCCTTAGTTCAGCTTTTTTTTGCTTACTTCTATTCTAGAGACCTCATCAGATCTCTCCTCATATTCTATCTCTAGTGATGCTACCTTCTGCTCTGCCTCCAAGATCTTTTGAGTAAATTTTCAAATCTCTCCTTATTCCATTTGTTAAGAGATGATCTTAAGTTTTGTAACTTTGTAGAAAGTACTTGCATGGGATTACCTTGAATTGGAGTGTCCCATGATACTTTTACAATTTTTTCAAAATCTTTATGCAATCTCCACATATTTTGAAATTTAAAACTTTTATACCCTCCCCACTTTTTTGGAGAGAGATCAAAAGACGACTATGATCTGAGCAAGTTCGACATTGATGTCTAACTTTTATGTCACCCATCTTCTCTATCCACTGAGGGTTAAATAGGACCTTGTCTAGTCTAGACCATATAGCCCCCCTTATTTTCTAGTTGTTACACCAGGTAAAGTTTGTTCCCAAGAAGTTTGTTTCCATTAAGTTTGTATTTGTAATAGCCTCATTAAACTATGCTAATGCTATGGTGTATCGTGTTCTACCTCTTCTTTGTTCGCTTGGAGTTCTAATCATATTGAAGTCTCCTCCGATAATCCGCGTGGACTTCATTGCGGCTAAAACTTTCATTTCCTGCCATAGAGATTTTCTAACTGATTTAGAGTTGCTTGCATACACGACTGAGAAAATTGGTTCTGACTGTTTACCTATCTTAAAATTTATTATTTGCTCGACTTCTGAGAATATTTCAATGTCAATTGAATACATCCACAGAATCCATAGCTTTCCATTAGAGTTTGAAAAGGTCTTATCTAGGCCTATTTTTCTCTTATATTTATCAAGTAGATTTTTATCTACCACTGGTTCCGCTAACATGACAATTCAAATTTTGTGGATCTTTACTAATCCTCTAATTCTATTTATTGTCAGAGTGTTCGCCACTCCTCTTACATTCCAATACAAGTTATTAATCATTTTAAGTATGTTTTGCTTGTGCTTTAGTGGTGCATTTAGAATCATATTTTATGTTTAGGTATTTTTTTCATATTTCCAGGGGGTTTGCTTGAGCTAGGTGGGGCTTTTTCTACCTTTTGTGGGAAGCTCAATTTTTTTAAGCTCTGACCCATGCTTCTAATCTCTTCCATAGCACTTTCTCTATTTTGAGGGACACTTCTATGCATATCTTGTACATTTAGCTTTATATCATCTCGCTGTAATTTTGCATACAGTCTATGTTTTTCTGTGTTAATGCTCAAAAAAGGCCAGCTTTTTGCCTCCGAATCATCTTCGATAGGAGGTCATCCTCCGCCCAATTGAGATCCTTTATATTTTTGCCTTTTCTTCTTCTCACCTCTATTTCCATCTCCTTCCTCTAGCACCTACCAACCTTCTATCCTCCTTCTCCCATTCCCCTATTTCTTCTGCCAACTCTTCTAACCACCTCTTTATTTTTTTCATCTTGTCCATTTTTCCAGCACTCTTTCTTTTCACCTTCCCCCTCCCTTACTCCAGCCTGATTTTTCTTTACTTTTATAACCTCCTCCCCTTCTACATTTCTTTCATTTATCCCTCTCCTTGCCTCTCTCCATCTATTTTCTTCTCACTATCCTCGTTTGAACCCAATCATTCTACCTCTAACTCCCTATCTCTCTCTTCCTCCCTAGCCATCCCCTTATTTTTTACCCTTTCTCCTCTCTCCTTCCCCTTTTTGAACTTCCCTTCCTTAAGCTCCTTCTTTACCCATGCCTTACTTTTTCCTCTCCTCCCTTCCCTTGCCACTTTTCCTTCTCTCTTACCCCCCTCACCTACCAAGCATTCTGCCTCATTATGCTTCATTTTGTGGCAGAAATTACAGTATCTCGGCATGGCTTATGGAATGATATCCTACGAAAAACCATTGTCAAGGTCACTGCCTACCCAAATCCTAGGAGGAGGTGAAGTCCTAAGGTTAACCTCGACGCATATCCTAGCCATACTTGGCGAGGTCATGTATGCAGTGGCTTGTCAACCAGCCAAGGTTTACCTAGGGAGAGTCCAAGTGAGTATAATGCATGTATGTAGAATAGATGCAAAAGAAGTTTCGGTAAGCTAAACCATAGCAGAGCTTGAGCCTATTCCTCCAATGGTGAGAAGTTAGGTGGCCATTTGAGTATGCGCATAGGATAGCATGCAATGTTACACATACCTCTAAGCCATATTCGGAAAAAATCAACTTCCTCGAACTAAAAAATTACATGTTTCCAATGATAGGTTGCAAGCTTTACTGTATTGTGGAGTTTTAGAGAAGTAATAAAATCATGAATATCTCTGTAGTCCAGTTTTCTGTGAGAGAAATTCTCCACTAGAGTGAGCTTGAACAGCTCCACTAACTTCTCAAGTTCATCCTTTAAAAGAATTAACGTCGGTTCTGAATATTTTGTGTCAAACTTTGGATAACAGAGAGCGGGCTCTTTGGATGTAGAAAAGAATAATTTTTTTATTGAAAATAGGCTCAGTTTTCTCCATTTTAGGCATCAAATTGAGCTTATTTCACTCAAAAATGGAGATTTCTCTCTCTAGAAAGTTGAGAGCGTATTTTTAAAAAATAAAACCATTCTTCTTATTCATCTTATTCTTCTTAATATACTTATGTTTCTTATTCTTATTATTATTATTATTATTATTCTTATTATTCTATTTATTCTTCTTATTCTATTTATTCTTCTTATTCTTTTTATTTATTCTTATTAATCTTATTCTTCTTATTCTCTTATACTTCATATTCTTCTTTTAATTCTTATTCTATTTAATTTTCTAATTCTTTTTATTCTTCTTATTTTTCTTATTCTTCTTATTCTTGTTATTCATCTCATTCTTCTTTTTTCTTTTTAATCTTCTTTTTCATTTTATTCTTATAATTCTTCTTATTTTTCTTTATCTTCTTATTCTTCTTATTCATCTTATTCTTCTTATTATTCTTATTATTCTTATTCTTCTTATTCTTCGTTATCTTCTTTTCATCTTAGTCTTCTTTTCTTTTTTTACTTCTTTTTTCTTTTTTTTCTTCTTTTTCTTCTTTTTCTTTATTTTCTTCATTTTCTTCATTTTCTTATTTTTCTTATTTTTCTTCTTTTTATTCTTATTTTTATTATTCTTCTTATTTTTTTATTATTCTTATTATTATTCTTCTTCTTAATCTTATTATCCATCTTATTCTTCTTTTTCATCTTATTCTTCTTATTCTTTTTATTCTCCTTATTTTCCTTATTCATTTTATTCTTCTTATTCTCCTTATTCTTCTTTTTCTCCTTATTCTACTTATTCTTATTATTCTTCTTATTCATTTTATTCTTCTTATTCTTCTTTTTTTCTTATTATTCTTTTCATCTTATTCTTTTAATTCTTCTTATTTTTTATTTTTCTAATTCATGTTATTCTTAGTATTATTTTTATTCTTCATATTATTATTATTATTTTTTTTTTATATTCTTATTATTTTTCTTATTTTTCTTATTCTTCTAATTCTTCTTATTCTTCCTATTCTTTTTATTCTTCTTATTCATGTTATTCTTATTATTCTTCTTATTTTTCGCATTCTTATTATTCTTTTTATTCTACTATTCTTATTATTCTTATTATTCTTCATATTCTTCTTATCATTCTTATTATTCTTAATCTTTTTATTCTTCTTAATCTTCTTATTCTTCTTAATCTTTTTATTTTTCTTTTTCTTCTTATTCTTTATATTCTTTTTATTTTCATTCTTCTTCATAATTTTTTATTCTTCTTATTCTTCTTATTCTTCTTATTCTTCTTATTCTTCTTATTCTTCTTATTCTTCTTATTCTTCTTATTCTTCTTATTCTACTTATTCTTTATAATTTTCTTATTCTTCTTAATATTTTTATCAAATATTTTTCTTATTCTTCTTATTCTTTTTATTCTAGTTTTCTTCTTTTTCTTCATATACTTTTTATTGGCATTATTGTTCCTATTCTTTTATTACTCTTATTATTCTTATTCTTATTCTTTTTATTTTTATTATTCTTCTTATTCTTTTTATTATTATTATTATTATTATTATTATTATTATTCTACTTATTATTCTTATTCTTTTTTATTCTTCTTATTATTCTTATTCTTCTTATTCTTTTTATTCTTCTTATTAATATTATTCTTTATAATCTTTATATTATTCATTTTCTTCTTATTCTTTTTATTTTTCTAATTCTAATTCAGCTTATTCTTCTTATTCTCATGATTCATCTTATTCTTCTTTTTTTTAATATTCTTATTCTTTTTATTAATCTATTCTTCTTATTCTTCTTATTTTTATTATTCTTCTTATTCTTCTTATTCTTCTTATTCTTCTTATCTTCTTATTCTTCTTATTATTTTTATTTTTCTTATTTTTCTTATTCTTATTATTATTCTTTTTTTTCATTTCTTCTTATTCTTCTTATTCTTCTTTTCTTCTTTTTCTTATTTTCTTCTTATTCTTCTTTTCTTCTTATTTTTCTATCTTCTTTTTCTTCTATTCTTCTTTTTTGTTTCTTATTATTCTTAACCTTCTTTTTCTTCATATTCTTCTTATTCTGATTATTCTTATTATTCTTCTATTTTTTTCTTTTTCTTCTTTTTCTTCCTTTTTTTTTCTTCTTATTCTTCTCATTCTTCTCATTCTTCTTAACCTTCTTAACCTTCTCTTTCTTCTAATTCTTCTTTTTCTTCTTATTCTTATTATTCATATTATTCTTATTATTCTTATTATTCTTATCATTCTTCTTATAATTATTATTCTTATTATTCTTCTTTTTCTTATTATTCTTTTTATGTTCCTTATTCTTATTATTCTCATTTTTTTAAAGGTTTCACTACAAGAAAATATCAATTTAGATAGCTAATTTTAGCTAGGGATCAATCCCTAGATAAATTGTAATGGATTAGCTAGGGAATAGCAAGGGATTTATAATATTTTTGTGGAAAAAAATAGCAACTGATTAGCGAGAGAAAATTTTTTGAATATTCTACTCAAAAAAAGAGGGGGATTTAGCGACTGATTAGCAATTGAAAATTTTTGTAAATTCCACTCAAAAAAAGCGGGGATTTTAGTGACAGATTTAGCGATGGATTAGCATTAGAAAATTTTTATAACTTTCGCTCAAGAAAAGTGAAGATTTTAGCGAGGGATATTGCGATGAAATATCCCTCGCTAAAAAAACATGAAATTAGTGACGGAATTAGCGATGATTTTTTCCTAGCTAATTTTTAGTGATGGATTTAGCGACGGATTTTCCCTTACTAGTAAAATCTATGATTTAGCGACAGATTTAGCGATGGATTTTCCCTTGCTAATAAAACCCATTATTTAGCGACAAATTTAGCTACGGATTTTCCATTGCTAATAAAATCCATGATTTAGCGATGGTTTTAGCGACAGATTTTCCATTGCTAATAAAATCTATGATTTAGAGATGGATTTAGCGATGGATTTTCCCTTGCTAATAAAATTCATGATTTAGAGATGGATTTAGCGATGGTTTTTCCCTTGCTAAAAAAATTCATGATTTAGTAATGGATTTAGTGACGAATATTTCCTTTCTAATGAAATCCATGATTTAGCAACGGATTTAGCGATGGATTTTTTATTGCTAATAAAATCCATGATTTAGCGATGAATTTAGCGATGAATTTAGCGAAGAATTTAGCAATAAATTTAGCAATGAATTTAGCGATGAATTTAGCGACGAATTTATCTTTGCTAATAAAGTATATGATTTATTGACAAATTTAGCAACAAATTTTCCCTTGCTAATAAAATCTATGATTTAGCGATGGATTTAGAAATGGAGTATCCCTAGGTAATAAAAGCTGTATTTTAGTTATGGATTTAGTGAGAGAATATCCCTAGCTAATAAAATCCATAAATTAGTGATGGATTTAGTGACGAAATTTTAGTAGAAAATAAAATCCTTAATTTTTCGACGGATATAGGGACGAAATTTTTCTAGCTAATTAAATCCGTAATCTAGCTACGGATATAGGGACGAAAATTTTCTAGCTAATTAAATTCATAATTTAGCTACGGATTTAGTGATGGTATTTCTCTAGCCATTATTTAATTATATATAAATATTTTTTATTTATTAGTTGTATTTAAATTTTTTTTAATTTTGTTTATTAAATTTATATTATTAGTCTATAGATGAGTAATCCTTGAAACACACATTTTCCTCGTAAAATAAAAAAAAATTGATATTATAAATAATTAATTTAAAATATATAAAAATACAAAAAAAATTATATTAATAATGACTAAAATAACTATTTTTATGATGTATTAATTTTTAAAAAAATATACAAAAAATTTTTCTAAAATTTTTATTTAAGAAATCAAAGAATTTAAATTAAAGTAACATTAAATAATTTATTCAATAAGTATAATAATTTTTTCGATAAATTAAAAATTAAATTAACATTCATTACAATTTATACTAATTTAAATGTAAATTAATTCAATGTATGATAAAATAAAAAATATTTTCAAAAATATCTAAATTGACGAATAAACTAGTAAATATTAATATTATTATAAGTATTAAAAAAAATTTATGATTATAGATAACTTTTAAAAAAATAAATAATACAAATCTTGAAAATCTTGATATATAATAAAAATATAATTTTGTCAATAAAGTTAAAAGAAAATAAAATAATAATTATAAATAAATATATAGATGTTTAATCCTACTAAAATTTATAAAAATTAAATAATTGAGTAATATTTTTACAATTAGCTATAAACATTAAGTTTTTATTTCATATTATCTTTGTAAAAATAAATATGAATTCTTAATAATTTATAACCATAAAATATAAATTTTTATAGATTTTTTAACATTAAGATTGTTTTATAACATTTAGGCCATTAGCTAGAAGATAAATCTTCTTTTCTTTCATGTCTTTATTATATGAAGTTTGTTAATTTCGTACCTATTTGATATTTTTTATAATGCAAAACATATTTTTTTTATTGTTTATATATTTATTATTTAATTAATATTATAATAAAAAATTGTAAGACATTTGTTTTTCATTTGTACCTTGCTATACTCACATTAAATTTGTTGAAAAATTTTGATAATAAATAAAATTAATGAGTATTATTTTATTTTATTTATATATTGTTTATTTAATGTTTTAATAATTAAAAAATATAAATATTATCCTAAAATATACATTCTCTCTCTCGACTTGATGCATCTCTAACAGAGCCGAAATCCTCCTCATACCGTCATTATCTCTCGATGCCGATTAAACAAAAATTCATTCGATGTTTAAGTTTTAATTTGTTTATTGATTTGAGGTACGTTCATCTATTATCGTTGGATTGCTTAATCAAAGAATAAGCATTATTATTCTATTTTTTTTGTTCCCGAATTTCTTCTTTAATCACCATACGGTATGCTTGGATAATGTATAAAAACTTATTTGTATGAATGCTTAATGCACCTGTGATATAATGCATTGTCATTGTGTGGATTTTAATGCTTGGATACTATTTTTATTCTGACGCGTTCATCGATTATGGGTTGTAATTTCTGAATTTCTTCTTTAATCACCATACATACTATGATATAATGCTTGGAAACTATTTTTATTTCTGAATTCCTAATCAATATATAAACAGTATATATACTTAGGTTTTCCACCTTTATATCTACAAAAAAAGTATACATCATTAGGTAAGTGTATTTTATACATAACTAGTATACATACTTAGGTATGCCGACTTGATATCTACAAAAAATATTCAAAAATGAGCAATGATTGAATTCAAAAATAAAAGAAAATATAATATAATATAATAAATAAAATAAAGAAAATAAATGAAATAAATGAAATAAATGAAATAAATGAAATAATTTAAATAAATGAATTAGTTGAAATAAATGAAATATATGAAATAAATTAAATAAATTAAATAAATGAATTAAATGAAATAAATGAAATAAATGAAATAAATGCAATAAATGCAATAAATGCAATAAATGCAATAAATGAAATAAATGAAATAAATGAAATAAATAAAATAAATGAATTAAATGAAATAAATGAATATATTTAAATAAATGAATTAATTGAAATAAATGAAATAAATTAAATAAATTAAATAAATTAAAAAATGAATTAAATTAAATAAATGAATTAATTGAAATAAATGAAATAAATGAAATAAATGAAATAAATGAAATAAATGAAATAAATGAATTAATTGAAATAAATGAAATAAATGAAATAAATAAAATAAATAAAATAAATAAAATAATAGTTTAACATGTCAAATTAAATTAAATTGATTATACTCGATTGAATTAGTTTGAACTATTTTACCAACTTCTAGAAAACTCAAAAATATTCACACATGTAATTGAAAATAATTGAGCAAGAGTTTCTGAATTCACTCTAAAATGTTCTCATGATATGTGTTGTTGTGTGATAGGAACCACAAATCACTTTTATTTATAGGCAAGATTCCAAGTTTTTTAATTTTTGATGCAACATTTAGTAAGTCAACACATAGCTTTCACATGTCAAGTCAATCCTTAGCAGGTATACACATCATCATATAATAAGCACAATTTCAATCACTTGGCATTAATGCAAGAGAACACATAGTAAGCACATAATCAATACTTATCACTCGTGTAAGCCAAGACATGGAAATCATACATACTAACACATCATATTCATGCAAGTAAGCATATGATAAGCTTGTAAGTCAACATATGATATAAAAATAATTATTCTTATTAATTTTTTTATAGACTTTATTGTAATTTTCCTACATGATTCATTTATACTCTTATGGTTGCACTTATCTTTAACAAAGATTATCATGGTGTGTGTGTGTGTGTGTGTGTGTGTGTGTAAAAATTTATATCTATCATGTATCTCACATTTTGTAAATTAAATTTATCTCAAAATTATCTCAAACATAATAACTTCATATTTATGTTTCTAGAAATAAAACACTTATAATTCTAATAATTTCAATATCCCTTCAATAGATGTCTCTTAGTGTGTGATTCCTTGTGATCTCTTGTGTGTTAGTTAAGAGTGGACTTGTTGAATCAAGTTTAGTAATATTAAAATAATGATTTCATACTATTATGATAAGATCAACATATAGCAATGTGTCATGGACACTCAAGCTTAGATAGTATAAAATATATGAACCAAACTTTTTTGTACATAAGTACTATCAAGAATAATATATTTAAAAACAAAATAGCATGGTAATAAAAATACGAACCAACAACATGGTAGACTGATTGGCAAAAGATGATGAATACTCGAACACTAAAAATATGAGTCTGAACCTCGTAGATGTTGGAAACATTTTCCATGGTGCTAACATTGATCATGTTGTTCAGATGTTGGGCCGTGAGTTTTACCTATACTATTCATGAAGCCTCATAGCTTATATACGAGCCAAATAATAATTTTGGGTTGAGTTTGGGAGAAGGGTAGGTAGATAAAAAAAGTATAATATTTTAAATTTATAACATTTTTGATTTAGATAAATGATATAAAACTATTACAAATATTTAGAAATTTTTAATGTTTATAATCCCTTCAATGTCATGCAACACAATAGATTTTTTTCTACTAAATAATGTTTTATCGACTTCGATTTATGATTTTAGCCACAACAATATAGTTTATTATTACTCTAACAATTCAATTTCTACTAAATTTATATTAACTATAATTTATACCATTAACAACTGTAGATTATGAAGAGTTTGGGTATCTCTATAATGTTGATGAATTTCATGCCATACAAGAGTATTCTTTTTACGACAACATTCATTAGGACAACCTTTATCCTGTCATGTTAATAACATCATCTTTTAACACACAGTAATTTTGCTGTGCTGCAATATGTTTATTTTATACAATTTAAAAAATTAATAAATATGAGTAGTAATTGTTAGTTGAACATTGTTGTTATTAGTTGAGTACCATAACCATTATTTGTAACCTACAAGCTTGAATCAAGGTTTCATGTTTCACAAAATTTGTGGCAGATGTATCTTGTAATAAAAAATAATAAAGAATATATAAGAAAATATGATAAGTATTATGGAAATGTATGTATCATTAATGAAACACTAATTTATAGTACTAGCGAATATATGTGAGTATGAATTTTTGTGAGTACTTTTTTATAGTTTAATATGATATAAACATATTTACTAATTATTTGTTAGTCCAGGACATATATTATTAAATATTATTTCATATCTTAATAAAATAAATATAAATTATTATAATTTCAAGAACATCAATAAAATATAATAAAAAAAAATAGTAACATATCATAAAAATAATACAAAATGAATTATAAAGAAAATTAATAAGTTGTAATTAAAAATAAAATTTTTAAAACTATTGAGTATTATATTGAATTTTTATATTTTTATATCTTAAGATACTAGGATGAGATGATTCATATAGATTAAAAATATTTATAATTTCTTTTTGTATTTATAAGTGAATTTTTATTTTATTTAATAAATGATAATGTCATTGTATATTTTTTATTCATAATATTATATTATTGTGAGTTTTTATTATTTTATTCAGTTGTGTTATTTTTTATGGGAATACTCGATATGTAAAGTTTCATCAATCATTTTATTCATTATGTAAAGGCATTAGTTTTAGTTATATATTATTATTATTGAGTATTAATTTTTTATATCATCTTCATATTTTCCTCAATATATTTATATATGGACATGCAGATATATGGAAAAAATTTATGATGCTTTAGCAAAACATCTCTTCGCTATAGAAGCAATAGTAAATAGCCATTCAAAGTAACTTACTGCTCATGTGGAAAATTATAGAAATATAGTATTTCTTCTCTCTCTCTTTCTCTAAACATCATTGCTGGCTATATTTTAGATATTTATTAAAGTTGTATGACTATATATAGATATTTGTATAACTATATATAAATAATTGTATAACTATATATTATTCTATATAATTAAATATAACTATATTTGTAAGTATGTATACATATATGTAAATCTATATATTTATGCATAACTTTATATATTTATGTATAACTATTTGTATGAATATATCTATATATAACTATATGTTTAACTATATAAGAATATTTATAGTTATATATATTATATGTATAATAACATATAACTATAAATAATTGTATCTTATTATATGTAATACTATAAAATCATTATACATAACTATATTTAAATATATAATTTACAACTTATATTTAATGTACATTTGTATATATTAGTATTCAAAAATGTATTTTACTATATCTATACCTATACATAACTATAGGTATAGATATATAAAATTATATAAATAAATATATATACCTACATGTATAAATATAAGTTTAACTATACGTGTAACTATATGTATAACCACATGTATGTATACATATATGTAAATCTATATACTTGTTTATAAATTTTGTATATATTTATGTATAACTAAATATAACTTCTCATATGAACATATATATATATATATAACTAAATGTTTAATGATATATAATTTTTTATAACTATATATGTTATATGTATAATAACATATAACTATACATAATTTTATATTATTAATGTATAACCTATATTTAAATATATAATTAACAACATATATCTAATTACAATTTTATATATTAGTATAAAAAATGTATTTTAGTATATTCATAAATATATATAACTATATGTATAAATATATGAAATTATATGAACAAATATATATACATACATGTATAAATATAAGTTTAACTATACGTGTAACTATATATATAACTACATGTAACAATATTTATAATTATATGTAAAAAAACATACAACACAATGTTTAACTATATGTGTATAACTATATATAAATATTCTTATAACTAAAATAACTCTATATAAATAAATATAACTTTATTTTTAATTATGTATACATATATGTAAATCTATATAATTATTTATAACTTTGTATATATTTATTTATATTTACTTATTACTACTTGTATACATATATCTACATATAATTATATGTTTAACTATAGGTAACTATTTATAACTACATTTACTATATGTATTCTAACATATAATTATATATGAGATAATATTAATTTGTTGAACTAATTTGAAATTAAATGGCATAAGATATAATATCAACAATATGTAAGCACGTAGAATGAGAGTGTCCATTGATGAGGCTCATATATGGTATAATACAAATAAGGGTCGTACACTTACCTAATCTCAATCTCTGGTACTCCACGCAGATAGAGAACATTGTTACACCTGCACATAGAGCATAACATACTACATTTACAAACTAATAACTAATAACAAGAAGTCGCAGATATGAACTATGACGACGTAGATCTACACAAAATAAGAGTGTCAAGGAAAAACTTGCATTTGTGTGGAATTAATTTTTTTGTTCATCTCACAGCTTAAGAAGCTAAGGTGTTGTTCCCAGCACCATGGAGGACCAGCCAAGCCTTTACATAAATATAATAGGCTAAAACTCTACTCAAAAAATTTGGGGACACACAAACATATTCACAGATATATTAAAATAGTTATTATAGACATGAACAAACACAAATTAAAGTTGATAGTCATACAATTTCAAAAAAAAATCTTAAAGATTTCTAGAAATGATGTTTAGTGAGAAAGAGAGTGCAAAAATAAAATATTTTAGGAATAATGAAGATAATAGAAGCTAGGCCTCTTTTTGATCAATTTGAAATCGGTAAATATGGGATCAATGTATTGGAAGGACCGTGCCATGGCAATGTCTGAATGCTTTGAATCAGAATTTTTTCATGCGTCTCACATCATGTGTCCTGCAAAGATTCATTATTAGGTTAATCAGCAAAGCAAAGAACAAAACTAGAATAAAAAAATTGAAACCTGCAAAAAATTCTTATAATGTTTTGCTATGCATAGACAAAAATCAATAACAGTTCAGAAATAATTCTCATACAAAATCATCCTCATGATTAGTAGGGAATTTTGTGCTAGCCTCTCCTGCGAGGTTTTGCATGAGAGGCTAGCACATATAGTTATTAGCCTTATTTGTATTATATGAGCCTGACCAACTGACACTCTCATGCTATGTGCTTACATATTGTTGATATTATATCTTTTGCCATTTAATTTCAAGTTAGTGCAAGAAAATAGTATTATCTCATTTATAATTATATGTTAGTATACATATAGTATATGTGGTTATAAATAGTTATATATAGTTAAATATATAGTTATATATAGATATATGCATACAAGTAGTTATAAGTAGTTATGCATAAATGTAGACAAGGTTATAAACAATTATATAGATTTACAAATATGTATACATAATTAAAAATAAAGTTATATTTATTTATATAGAGTTTTTTATAGTTATACAAATATTTATATATAGTTATCCACATATAGTTAAACATCATGTTGTATGTTTTTATACATATAATTATAAATATAGTTAACATGTGGTTATACCTATAGTTACATGTATTGTTAAACTTATATTAATACATGTATGTATATATATATTTTTATATAATTTCATATATTTATACATATGGTTATGTATAGGTATAGATATGCTAAAATACATTTTTTACGCTAATATATAAAAATATTTATTAAATATATGTTGTTAATTATATATTTAAATATAGTTATGTATAAAGTTTTTATAGTTATACATATAGTAAGATATAATTATTTATAGTTATATGCTATTATATATATAATATATATAGTTATAAAAAATTATATATCGTTAAACATTTAGTTATATTATATAACTAAATGTTTAACGATATATAATTTTTTATAACTATATATATTATATATATAATAGCATATAACTATAAATAATTATATCTTACTATATGTATAACTATAAAAACTTTATACATAACTATATTTAAATATATAATTAACAACATATATTTAATAAATATTTTTATATATTAGCGTAAAAAATGTTATATTTAGCATATATAGATTTACATATATGTATAAATAGTTAAAAATAATGTTATATTTAAATATATAAAGTTTTATTTAGTTTTACAAATATTTATATATAGTTATGAACATATAATTAAACATAATGTTGTATGTTGTTATGCATGTAATTATAAATATATTTACATGTGGTTATACATATATATACACATCTAGTTTAACTTATATTTATACATGTAGGCATATATATTTTTTCATATAATTTCATATATTCATACATAAAGTTATGTATAGGTATAGATATACTAAAATATATATTTTTATACTAATATATAAAAAAAAATTAGTAAATATATGTTGTTAATTATAAATTTTAATATATTTATGTATATTGTTTTTATAGTTATACATATAGTCAAAGACAATTATTTATAGTTATATGTTCTTATACCTATAGTATATATAGTTAAAAATAGAGTTATATATAGTTAAACATATAGTAATATATAGGTATATTCATACATGTAGTTATAAGTAGTTATACATAAATGTATAAAAAGTTATAAACAAATAAATAGATTTAATTATATGAATACATATATGTATACATAGTTACAAATATAGTTATATTTAATTATATAGATCATTACATAGTTATACAAATATTTATATAGTAAACTATAATTAAATATTGTTATATATATATTAAACATATAGTATAATTTGTTAGAAATATAGTTATATAGAATTATACATATAGTTATAAATATAATTAAGTTAAAAAATAGTTATATATAGTTGTGGATATAGTTACAAAATTAGTTTACATAGTTACAAATATAATAAAATATTGTTATAAAGAGATTTATATAGTTATACAAATATTTATAAATAATTATACATATATAGTTAAACATATAGTTATTGATCATCCTCAAGATCATCCTAGCTTTTAATCAATGTGGGACTTTTAACATTTGGCTATCTCTCTAAGCGGCAACTTATGTTTATTTATTTATCATAGGTTAATCACCAAACAATTAGTCCAACATGAGGTTCATCATAAATTTGCCCACTAAATAACTATTATGATTTAGAAAGTAGCATTCTAGATTTCTCTCTATGGCTATCACATATTTGTTATGAGTTAACAATAATACTCCGTGGCATCATTATTATTAATTAAGTAATATCTCTACTATTTTATGTTAGTGGTACTAATCATACTTTTTCAAGTAATTATTTTTAAAATTATTTATACTTTTAATTCTTTAGTTTTTGAGTGCACTCTATTTTTAACATGATACATTACATATATTTATTTATTATTTTTTTTATCTCATTTTATTATGTTTTTTAATTTTATAATAGTTAATAATATTACTATGATGCTTATTTAGTATAATAGTATCAATGTTCGTTTTAATATTTTGGTATATTTATTATAGCTTTTCTATATTCCACTTAACTTAAAGTCTTTGAATTGTATTCCTTACCAATTCAATTTTACTATTGGTATAAGTATCAAAAGTTGTCGAGCACACCACTAGGTTTTTTGAGAATTCACGACATAATGTGCCAATAAATACGATAAATTTCGTGTGTGAAGTATTTTAAAACATTCTCTAAGTTTGTCACTTTCTTCATCTTTTCGCAAGGTTAAAGTTTCTTAATATTTATTTTTCAAATTTAAGTATTAACTTTTGCTTTGTTGAAATGTGAGTTAATAATTTTTTTGTTGATAAATTTTTATTTTTCTTAAATCTTTTATTATAGTAGCTGATGCCATACTAGCTTATGTTAATATTTAATGATCTACAATCTGTTATAACATTATTGTTAATCTTATTATTTTGAGTTATCCAGCTAAATAACTTAATTTTAATTTTAGAGTTAAATGTTTTTTTAGATATTTTTGTAGGATTTATATAACTTTGTGGATGACTTTTCTAAGAATTAATTATGTTGTCTATCCCTATTTTTGTCATATCAGAGGATAAATTAGATGCTTAGTTTTCATTAATCTTTTTTTATTCACTAATGGTTTAATTTTTTTGTTTTGATAAATTTAAAACTTATGAAAGCAAGCGTAAAATAGATTATTTTTATTAATAATGAGGTACACTTAAGAAAGTATGCTAGCATTTTTATAGTATGTCAAGAGGATATTAATAGAAATATATTTTATCTAGATTACCTAGAATATTATATAATATTATTATGAAAGATGACTTTTATTATTTTGTTATTTTATAAATAAGTATTATCGTATTACATAATTCATATCTCATAAAGAAAAAAATAATTTTTATATATTTATACTTTATTTTTAAAAAATGATTGATATTCACTAAGAATATGAAATAAAGATTTTTAATAATTATAATATTATATAATATACATTGTGAGAATTTGTATTTTTATAGAAAAAACATAAAGTGATCTATCTTGTATTTTATCTAGCCATATTATTTTCATATTGAAAATTAAGAGATTATCAAAAATATTCAATTAAGACAACTTGAAAACTTTTTTTATAAGACATTTTAGGATGAATCAATTATGATTGAAAATTCAATTAATCACATTAATATCTTCTTTTATTTTTTTCAAATTGCATTTCTTATCAATTATTTAATCACAACATTTATCATTTGTGTTGTAGGGTGCATGAATTTTGTTCAAATGTTTCTTTAAAAGTAAGAAAATATATTGTGTCATCTCGTGTCTTTCTAGGTCATTATAGTGTTCAAAAAATATACCTACAATTTATCATTACCACAAATTAGTAATTGAGTGATATAATTTTTTAAAGATTCTTTGCGGTGTGGCAATTTATGTGAGGCTAAAGAGATTGTTTTCAAGTTAACTCACATTTGGGTTTTCTTATGAATTTTGTGGCAAATTTTTTTTAATAATTTTCTTAATCTTAAATATTATTTAGCCAGAACTTATAATAATATGAGAAGGTTGAGTCTAACACTAATTATTATAGATGAAAATTCATATAAATTGTTATTATTTCATATTTATTTAATATGAAATCAATCAATTGATAGTAAAAACTTTCTAACTACTAACATACTAGATAAAAATAATGATGATAATAGAGAAGAGAATTTATGTTAAAATATTTTAATCATATATATTTAAATACACTATTATTTTATGTAATGATTGTGTTTTTTTAATAAAAGAAATATTATTATAATTTTATTTTTTATTTGTTACTTAATTATGATTTTTTGAGTAAGTAAGAAACTAATAATATTTTTTTATTCTAATGAATTAATTTTATATAATATATATGTATATGATCTTATTTTGAATTAATAGCTTTTATACCTCATTGTCTCAAGAATTATGTTTTGACTTACTAATTATTCAACTTGTTATTTTATTCTTTTGCCTCTGCAATTATTTAAATTTATAGTATAGATTATATCTCGCTCTTGTTTTATTTAATTAATAATCAATTTTTAATAATAAATTTAATTATAATGATTTAAATGATGAAATGTATTTGGAAAAGTCTTTAAGATTCGCATTTTTATGATTTTTTGAGTTACATATATTATTTCTATAAATATGACTCGGAGAAAAGTTGTGTTATATTTCTGTAATTGATGCTATTATTATATATATAAATGAATTGAATATTTTTATATTCAAATATTTTTTTATAATAGTTTCGAATATTCAATGATTTAAATATTTTTTTAGTTTTTAAGTAATATATTTAAATGAAAAATTTATTTTATTCCATCTTATGTCTATGTGATTATTTCTCTATGAGTTTTCCATTGTTAACTCTATTAGATATAAAGAAAAATATGAGAATATATTTCTTTTATTCTTTAATATTGTAAATCTTTTATTAGGTTCTCTCAAGAAGATGTATGATGTGGTCCTATTTATATTCACAAATATATGAAAATATATATGGAATTACTTTTATTCTCTTTGAGTGATTAAAGATATTTTTGATTATTTGACTATTAATATTATTTTTGGGTCTCAATAATAATAGACCATAATATCAATTATTATTTTTGTATAAACACACATCTAATAAACATGAGATTTTCATATTTACCCATTTGTGATGAGTGATTAAAAACCATCAAATAAAAATTATAATGAGAGCTCATAATTGTATTAATAACAAACTTAAAGATTGATAACTACTTTAATTTAATAATTTGTATATAATAATAATAAGTTAGCATGTATCTATGAATTAATCATTTTGAAATATATTCATGATTATAAAAGATATATAAGACACTTCTCATGAATCCAATTTTCATCTCTCTTAACCAATATTTTACATATATATTTTATTTCTTTTCTCCCCATTTTTTTATGTTGTATAGTTTATTTTTACAAACTTGACATTTCAAATAATATAAAGATGCTTTTCACACATAAAACATAATTTAGTCATACATTTGAATCATAAAAAGTATTTCCTAGTTTAAGCCATGGGTTTCTCAAACTAGATTAACACCTCAACTAATCTTATTATCCCTAATCATTGGTAGATGCAAGCCCTAGTAACCAAAAGAGAGGAATAGGTATTGATAGAAGGAATCAAACATGTCCATAAATTTTTTAGTTCAACTAACCATAAGGCTGTTGTGCATTATGGCTTCATAAAAAGTAATACTTAGTCCCATGCAATTATCAAGCTAAAAGATATTTCTTTTTACATAGAAAATAAAATAACATTTTTTGAGGATTGTTCAAAGAATATTTCCTTGTTCCAAATCAGGAGGATTATTCAAAGAATTTCCTCCTTAACCAACCAGTAGTTTTTTGATGATGACAAAAGCAAGATTACAAATGCACATAATCTTGTTCCAATAACATAGAATAAACATGTACTCTAATAGTGTAAATAAGTTGATAACCTGGTGACAAATATCTGATCATTTGCTGGACATAGAGCAATACTTCTCAATTTTCTTTTTTGCTGACGAGAGATGAGATTACTGGCATGACATCCAATTGGGCATGGTGAAGAGCTTCCATGCACCAAAGAAATTAATTCCTTATGGTCATAGTTTTTTTCTAAAAAAAAAGTAAAAAAACTTACCAGACAAAACTAAATAAAGGTCATACACACTACACAAGGCTCTGGCTTAGCATGGAGTCAGAGAGAATTCAATATATTAACAATCTTATCTCCAAGATTCAGAAAAGTTATCTTATAAACCTCGAACCCGAGACCTAACACCCTTGGATGAACATATTTATCATCACACCAAGGCACAACATATATTAAATAGAGTTATATATAATTATATATAATCTATATATTAAATATATGTTGTTAATTATATATTTAAATATAGTTATGTATAATGTTTTTATTGTTATGCATATAGTAAAAAACAATTAATTATAGTTACATGTTTTTATACCTAAAGTATAGTTAGTTATAAATAGAGTTATATATAATTATGTTTAATTATACATATAGTTATAAATATGTTTGTAGTTAAAATATAGTTATATATACCATTTTTATAGTTTATACATATTGTAAAATACAATTATATATAGTTATATATTATTATACATATAGTATATTTTGTTAGAAATATAGTATATAGAATTATACATATAGTTATAAATTATTATATAGTTAAAAAAATAGTTATATATAGTTAATATAGTTAGAAAAATAGTTATACATATAGTTATAAATATAGTTATAAAAATAGTTTACATAGTTACAAATATAGTTAAATATATTATAAAGTGTTTTATCTAGTTATAGATATATTTATAATAGGTATACCTATATAGTTAAACATATAGTTATATATATGTTGTTATAAGTTTTAATTATAATTATAGTTACATGTGTGATTGCACACAGTCATACATATAGTTATAAATGTAGTTATGCATGTTGTAGATGTAGTTATATAAAGATTTTCATGTAATTATATAAATTTAGACATATAGTTATGTATAGGCAAAGATGTAGATAAATACATTTATATATAGTTATACGTTGATATACATATTGTCAAATACATTTATATATAGTTATATATATATATATATATATATATATATATATATGTATATGTATGTATGTATGTATGTATATTAATATATGTTATTATATTAATATATAGTTATGAATACTGTTTTTATAGTTATACATATAGTAAAATATACTTATATATATTTATGTGTTATTAATCTTGGGATCATCATATTTACATAAATTATTATGTAAATATTAAATAAGTTGTTATATACACACTACTCACCACAAACACAAACATCCATTTTGTGATTAACATCCAAAACCACAAGATTGTCTGAGTGGCAAAAAACATGTATATCATGTCTGCATACCTACTGTGCAACATCAACATCCACACAATGAGAATGTAATATATCACACATGCATGAAGTATATATACACATCAATGTATATAAGCAATCCAAGCATACCATAGTGATAAATGAATTTTGTACTCGTAATGATTTACCACGAACTTCTAGAATAATATTATGTGCATAAGAAGGATCTACAGAAATTTATATAATTCTGGTAATAACTTCACTATACATTATATCATACATACACAAAGATCTATTATTTAATTTTGAAATTTATATAATTGTGGTAACAGTTAGGGTAGAAGAAGAATTTTGAAATAACAAACCACAAACTCAAAATACACTCCTACATTAAGATAATAGATGAAGAGTTTGGGTTGAAAGCGTACCTCAAATCAAAAAGAAACTCATGACTGAAGAAATTCTCACTTACTCTTCTATTAGTTTTGATGTATCTGTGTCGAGAGAGAGAGGTATACAGTAGAGGACTAAGAGCATCTCCAATGATTTTAATAATGTTTTTAAATTTTTTTGTGTTCCAATTCGATAAACATGATCTTAGTCTATATAATTTACCTGAGAAATTCTTTGCTGTATTACCTATAAGTGGGGACTTCCGTGACTATTTGATCGTGTCCAAAAATTCTTCGTCTAAGCACCACATAATTTTAAAATTAAATGATGATCTATTCATTTTTTTGAGGGGTGATAAGTTAAGGATTATGATCTGAGCAAGTCTTGTTAAGTGTTTAATGCCTATATTACCAGAAGTGTCCATCCACTTTGAGTTGAGGAGACTCCTGTCTAGTCTTGACCAGATGACTCCTTTCTTTTTGTGGTTATTTCTCCATGTGAATTTTGAGCCTAGGAAGTCTTCTTCTAATAATTTGGTCTTAGTTATAACCTTATTGAATTGATCACTAGCTTGTATTTATTGGTCTACCTCTTTTTTCTCCGATGAATTCTTTATAGTGTTGAAGTCTCCTCTTATTATCCATGGAAAATTCTTATTTGATATTTCCTCCATTTTTTTCCATATCTCTTTTCTTTTATTTCTCAGTTACTAGCATATACGATTGATATAAGTCTGCCGATGTTTTTACCTAAACTAAGGTTAATGATTTGAACTTTTTCTTCTATTATAGTTATATCCAAGTTATTCCACATAACCTAAATTTTACTAATTTTTTTAGAAATAGCATTTTTATATCCTAACTTTTTTTTGAGCTTTCTAATTGATCTATACCCACCATAGTTCAAAAATCATTAATAAGAAGATTTTATGATTTTTATAATTTTAATTAATATATTTAGTGAGGGGGGTTAGTTATACTCAGAATAATCTAGAATAAATATTTATGCATTATTAACCAATTTTGATTGAGCCCTTCTTTTATTTTTTAATTCAATAGTTTTAATCAAGTGTTTTGTTTGTTTCTTGTTTTTTATGTGATAAGGTTGGGTTTTAACAAGATTCCCTACTTTAAATAATTTATCCATTTGTAAGCTTATATTTTTAAATCATCTAGTTCCTTATCTCTTTTCTTA